>VUQR01024772.1:0-23420 GCA_015108515.1 Hemichromis elongatus
GCAGAACAAAATCTCTAGTCACAACTTTTGCAAATTTATAGCCTTCATACTTAAGGCTTTGTGATATCTTGTTGGTGCTAAAACTAGTCGGTTGTTATGCTACAGCCGCTAAGATGTCTTTTTTTTTTTGCGAAAACTGCGTCAGATAAAGAAAGTCCCACTAATGTTTTTGTAATCTTCAATCTTCCGTTTATCCCTACTACCAACTGACTTGATTTCACGTACAAACCCCAGTAAATGTAATCACGCTGGCGCTTGGCTTTGCTGTTGAACGGAGTGCTAAAGTGACTAGCATCCGAAGCCGACATGTTTCAAGTCAAGTACTAGAATACTGAACGGGTTACGTGACGAGTTTGATGACCTCTCGATAAATACATTTTAAAGGCTAAATTCACATTCCATGTTCTTTCTTGTAAAGATAAGGAAAGAAATCTTACCGTTTATTTCAACATGAGGAGATTTGGAACATAGCGCTGCCTGTCGGGGTCCTTTGGGTCCTTTCTTCAGTCTAGTAGTGGCGGCAGGTAGCCACACAGATGCCCGTTTTATTTTTTATTTTATTTTATTTTTTTTATCGGCCTCTTTTTTTAAAAATTCGGCCGATGGCCGATGTAGAAAAAAAATGAATATATCGGCCCGATATATCGGCCGGCCGATATATCGGTCGGGCTCTAATTCAGACAGTGGGAATGTTCTGGATGCTCTGTAGAGCAGGAACACAAAGATGCGAGCTGTTACCCAGTAATTACTTCTGTAATAACCGAGGACACTAATTATAGCATTTATTGAGTTAGCTGTCATATACTTTGTGAAATAGATTTTAAACACACCTCCTACAGAGATAGTGCTATGGTCGTTTTGCCAGTGTGCTCACAACATCTTATTTACACCAGGCATGATTAGTAGTATAAAATCCACCAATCAGAAGACAGTTGAACTGAAGTGAAATTGGCCTTCAACGAAGAAGCAGAGGATGAACTGAAAGCCCAATAAATATCATTCTGAATCATCCAAAGCTACTCTAGAAGAGACCAAGAATAATAAATATGAATAAATATAGAGCTGGAAGTAAGCTTTGTATATGGGGAAAAAAAGGCATACGCAGACATCGGTCACATTATCACAGTTTCCTTAACACTGGGGTCATCATGCAAACTCTCAAAGACCTTTGCAGATAAAGCTCTGGATGCCAATGAGTCTTGGTAAATGGACTGGTTCTTATATGCTCTGTTTGAGCACTTAAAGCGCTTTATACAACATGATAGATTCATACAAGCACGTCTTTCTGTGCCTGCATGCTACCTAACATTCATACACAATCCCAGTCTGGACGCATCTGAGAGCAACGTCCAAGATACTTCCGTCACGTAGATCAAACCACCAACCTTGCGATTTTTAGATGACCTGCTCTACCTCGTGAGCTACAGCAGGTCCTGCGTTGCGCTTGGTTTAAAAAGAACCTAAATTAGTGAAAGTGAATCCTTCCCCTTGAAGGAAACTTCTCTTTGCGTGGCATCAACTTCAAACGACAACTAAAAATGACCCACAGATGCAGAGCCTAGCAAATTTAGTTCAAAAAGAAATCTCCTGGAATCGCTAACTTTGTTAAGTGCAAATGTCTGTAATCACAAAGAAACTGCAAAGATTTGTCCTGCAAGGCATAACAGGAAAAAGCCTTTGCTGAGCTACAGCTTGCCACTTTAGATTAAGACTAAAGTCCCCAATAAGTTTTCAGGAAATTATTGAACTTGTAACTAGTCTTGTATTGATTTTAAATTATCTTCTGGTTGTGTGTGGCTATGTGAGTTCAACCTTGGATAAACCTTTACTTTTACATACTGAATAACACACGCTTGGTATCTCATATCTTCTCTACCATTGCCATGATTCTGTCTGTAGTCAACCCCGACTACCCGCTCATTTCTGTAATTATTAAAGCTTTAATATATTAAGGTGTTAACAAATTAACCACAGGATATTAAGAACCTGCGTGACAATCTCAAAACTACTTTTGAAGTATTAACCTAACAAAAATTTTTAATGATGAGACAGCAATATTAGAACAATGTGTTCTCGACAGGCCAATCAAAAAGGAGTTGCGCAGTCACAATAACTGATGTGATCTGCCTCAGGAGGAGAGTGTAGTCACTGATTCAACTATTCCAAAGAGCACTCAAAGAAAAGGTGAAATTAATGTAGAAATGGACATTTTACAGTGACTAGCAAATGAATTAGTAGATGTTTAATGGAAAAAAAAAAGTGGACAGTACGTGCAAGAAAATCTTTAAAAAGCCTTGCATTTGAAGGAATTTTCCTTAAGAGATTTTTGAACAATGCTCCAAAAAAGCCTTCAAGAAGTCAGCCCTTCTACTCCGGGCAAATAAACCATCTGTTTAAACAGTTGTACTTACTTTTCCCACTTTAAAAAATATTTACATCTATTGATACTTTGGTTGAAAAGAATAATATTCTTTGTGTTGTCTTAGGTTAGTTCTTCTCACTGTTAGACATGTTTGCTAATACAGACTGTCACAACAATTTCCATGACAGCTGTGGCCAGACATGGTATAAATTATTTATGCTCACGCTTTAATGAAGGGAATCACCTCTCTCACCTCTGTTAGTCCTTTTATCTTCAGGTAGCCACACAAGTAGGAATCCTCCATGGTCACGTGCTTTTAAAAGAAAACAAGACATATAATAAACTACATCACATTGACATCAATTCAGATCGTGTTATGGTTTTACAAAGCCAATGCTAAACGTTTAATTTCTAACAGCAATCTCAAATACAAATAATTTTCCACTGAGGTAAATGTTTGTGCAGGCCTTCACACCAATTCTGAATGTCCTTATTAGTATTTTTAGTAATTAATTACTTCAGCTATATGAAAACAATCAATAAACATTAACAAGTTTAAAATGTTTGTTTGCATTCAGTCGTGGGCACTGCTACGGGACAGGACTGGGCTGATTTTAGCAGCTGTCAATCATGCCGCCCGTTTGACAGATGACCAAATGCCTCTGACATCTCGACTGAATAACGAAATAGCCGCTTCACTGCCCCACCTGCAAAACAACCTCCACGTCGTAAGAGTTTCCTTTGCTTTTCTGGTGGCCCCTGAATTTGGAACCGCTGTACAGGAGCGAAGTGACAACACCGGGTTGCTGCGTGTTTATCGGTGGCGGCGGGATAAGTGAGGCCGAGGATGTGAAGGCCGCGGCGGTGGAGTCGCTGAGGTATCCAGCGGGGACAGGCATGGCTCCCGCTTCGCTGACCGGGCACCGACCGCGGGCAATTGCCGTCGAGGAGAGGTCCTTAATCGGCGTCTACGAAGAGGTGGCAGAGAGCCCAAGAGGCCCAACAACATTCGAATTCCACTTAATTCCGCTACAATTCAGTTTACCAGCAACCAAGCTCCCAAAGAAGTGGACTTCGACGCGGTGTTGTAGCCAGAAGCATCCGCTTCTCTCATTGGTCAACTGAGTCTGGCTTTCGAACATCTTCGAAGTTCATTGGTTCAATGTGCGGAAGGTTTCGTAGAAATATTTGGGTGTAGTTTTTCGACTGTTGTGTAAGGGTGTGTGACGCATGTATAGAAGCGCTTTTTAAACTACATTTCCCAAAGAAACTAGAAGAATCTACGCTGCTGTCAAGCGCCGAAGGTCACACGCGTGTGTTTGAACACAAGCGCTGCTAAAGAATTGAGCAGCTGATAAATGCAGTAAAAATAAGACTTCATGCTAACAGGAAAATATGTATGCAGGGCTAACTGTTGTTAAATGAGGACGTTTCAGACACAGTTATCTCGCAGGTGTGTTTTCTTCTCAGACAGCTTCACATCTCCTCATGCATTTCGCTATGCTTAGGTGTATAGTTAGACTTCAGAATCAGGTTGGGAATGCTCTTTTTCTCAGCAAAGTGTGCCCGAGAAATCAGTACTACGAATGTGTTGCGAGATACTCCGCAGCTACAGCAGGTAAGGGCAATAATCACCGTGAATGAAAGCTCCCTTCATCTGCAGAACATTTGTATCATTTCACCCTGATGTGGCGATTTTCTGTTCACCAGAGAGAAAGAGATTTTATCAGGATGTCAGCATATCTCAAAGTGAAGGTATGTGGAATGTGGTCATTAGTAATCCAGTCAAGTATAGTATTGTAATAGCAGTTTTTCCTGCCCCATTAATGTGCTTGTGTCATTCTTTAATTTAATTTGTATCTTTTTAAAAATATTTTTATCTAGGTGGTTTATATGAGATAAACCTGGACCAAAGGAAACTAAAAACTCCAGGAGGGAAGCTGTTCACGGTGCCAAATGAAGCCTTGGCCATCGCTGTCGCAACTGAGTGGGATGCTCAAAGGGACACACTAAAGTTTTACACAATGCATTTGGTAAAGCATTTGACATGGAGTTACAGCAAAATCTTACATGTTTTTTTTTTTCCAGTTTTTTTATAACATAGATGGTGGCATCTATGTTACATAAAATAATCTTCAGAGAAAAGGAACATTTGAGTGGATTTTTATGATTTGATAGATCATATGTATAAAAAGGAACGCTACCCAGAACTACCAACAGCTTGCAGGACGTTTACTTCTGAACTAACTGTGCCGTGATATTTATACAAAACTCTTACCATGAATTTCGTAGCCAAATACTAATCAAACACTGAACTTACACTAATATTAATTTTGGGAAACCCTTCCTTCAGACTACCCTGTGCAACACAGCTCTCGACAATCCCACCCAACGCAGCAAAGATCAAATGATCACCGCTGCGCTCAAGTTTCTGGAGACTGACACCATCTGGTATGTCGATTGTTTATTTCTACTTATTTTAGGTCTCTTTAATAAACTCATCTGCAAATATATGTAATATATGTGCATCTACACAGTCCGTATATCCTATAAACGCCCATGTGCATTCACAGTTTTAGATACGCATTTTATAATTATTTACATTTGAATTTATATGAAATAAGACGGTAAATAAAACGCATTATTTTGTTTTATTAATATCCAGTAACACTTAACTCCTCTTTTTCACCTTGCAAAATTCTGGTCTTTATTCCTGTGACTGTCCTTTTGCAGAATGCTATGATACTTCAAGAACAGGATGAATTGCTCCACAGTTAATTGTTGTTTCTTTATAGCTTTAAATGTGTATGCTTTCCTCATCATAATGATGATGCTATTCAGCTATTTTCCTTAAAAAGCATTAAATTACAATTAAATCCATCATTGGAGTTGAAGGATAAATATGAAAAAGTTATTTTTGTTACAGTAGCACAATAACTGGATATCTGACTCCTCTTCCTGCTGATAAGGTCTACTTGTAGCACACTGTTAAATATCACATTTTTAAATCATTTTCCTCCCAGGAGACACTCTTTTATTTACTTTATTAATAAATCAGTGCTTTAACACCTGTAACAGAGAAATCGACACACTGTAGACAAACTTAGCTGGTGATTTCCTGAGTTGATGTTTTTTTTTTCAATTGATTTGAGTTATTGTGACTTTAATGTTGTAGGATTTATGTTTTGTGTAGTTACAGAGTCGATGAGCCCCATGGTTTAGTCGAGCTGCAGAAGAATGAATGGGACCCCGTGCTGCAGTGGATTGAAAAAAGGTAAGAACAGTGTTAGCTCTTGTTGTACACGCTGCAGTTATGAAGGTAAGATTTTTCTTCTTTTTCGGGTGTCTGACAGGATAAAAGACAAATTGTGCAGAAGAGCCAGAGATAATATAACTAATGATTAAATGTCGAGTGATGTATAAACACGCTGCGAGTCAACAAGCACTCAGTGCGTGATGGCCTATTTGCAGTTTAACTAAGGGAGCGTTCAGTGTCAAGCTTTAAAAGGAAGGTTTTAAGCCTAATCTTAAATAAAGAGGTCCCAATACAGGAGAAATATGCTCTCTCCTTCTAGTCCACGTCAGTACTCTGGCTGTGACAATCTGCATCAACTCAGTGACTTTTCAAGGAGCTTTTAAGGCAACCCCTTGATGATCATAAATTATAATCAATGCACAAACAAGTTTTTTGTTTTCACGCTGACTCAGGATGCTTCTAATTTTAGAAATATTGCACAAATAAATGAAGACATTCCTGTGTTTTTGTTTAATGTGCTCCCTGAAGCACATGTTGTGATCAACAATGACTCCAAGATTCCTCATAGTGTTACTGAAGGCCAAGTTAAAATCATCTCTAGTAAATATCTGGTTACATGCCATGCTTCTAAGAAAAATTTTTTAGTTTTTTTTCTGAATTTAGAAGCAGGAAATTAGAGTCAGTAACTTTGTAGTTTCTTTTTGTGTGCAGTTTAACTACTTGATTTGTGTCATCTGCATAGATAAATGAATTACTTGTTGCGGGGAGTAAATAAGTAAAGTAATGCAAAAAAGTCAAGAGCAATTTCCAGTAATTATTTATTCATTTATTTTTTTTTGAAGACCAACCTGGACACTGGCTAGATTTGTTTTCACGGTTACAGGTCTGGACTGTAGCCAGGCCAGTTTAACCAGTTCAGAATCTCTCTACGGAGCCAAGCTGTGAGGGATTTCTGTGTTGATGGTGGCTTTTGAACATTTCACCGATATCAAGCTGAACGAGCTTCTTCGCTCGTATCGCAAATATCCATTTG
The DNA here is from genome assembly GCA_015108515.1 of Hemichromis elongatus. Taxonomy (NCBI): domain Eukaryota; kingdom Metazoa; phylum Chordata; class Actinopteri; order Cichliformes; family Cichlidae; genus Hemichromis; species Hemichromis elongatus. The sequence continues at coordinate 6,652 of VUQR01024772.1, forward strand.
GTCAGATTACAGATTGTTTAATGCTGTGCTTTCTGGGAACTTTAAGCCATTTCACAGCCATTTAATGTTGTTTTTGAGCCTTGTGCAATGTGTACCGACATTTTTCTTTTCTAAGCAGAAAAGTATGGGTGACAATCGGATATCTTCAAATGCTGTTAATCTTTTCAATATGTTATGTAACTGAGGAAAAGTCCTCCAGCCTCTTAGGTAGGTTCACCACAGCAGACGTTAATTTGGCTCTGATGTTTTTTTCTGGATGCCATCCTGATACTTGTCTGGTGTTGGGACTGACGCTAGGATGATATTAAATGACCCCTTAAGGGTCTCCTTCTGCTTATGAAGCGGGGATCGTTTGCATGTAAATCAAAAGTGTTTACCGCCAGAAAAACTACAACATTTTGAAAATGAGTACTGTATATATTTTTTTAAAAAACAATATTTTTTTTGCATGTTCAACTCTTGATACTTTGTATTTGTAAATCTGAGGAAAAGTGATTTGCAAATCCATGTAGTCTGTACTTTATATTTCACATTGTTTCCAACTTTTTAGCTTATTTGGCCAAAGGGCTGATGAGCTTAGGCTATGATGAGGTCTCCATTGTACGTTCATCCGCCCACAGTTCACAAGAATCACTATTCGTCCCAGAGTATTTGTTGGCGTTTAATGTGGCTGGTAATAATCATAAAATCAATGTCTGCGTGTTCCCTTCTGTCGTCTGTAAATGCCCTTGTTATTAGGTTTGCTTTAATGTCGTCTTCTGAGCATGCTCAGACTGCAAAACCATTACAGTTGTGTTTTTAAACTATAAGCTATTTAAAAAAAAAAGCCTTATGATTGACTACAAGAACTTGCAGAATGCCATTTGGCACATTCCAGAGGCTCAACTTGGGATTTTTCCAGTGTAACCTTCATGCAGATTGCTTACAGTTTAGCCAAAATCTCACTCCTAATGTGCTGAACAATATTCAGTTCGAACCGTTTAGAGAAGCTGTTAATTTAAGATTAAAGAAAGAACTTCATGAAATACCATATGATGTAATAGCTTCAAATATAGCTCAATTGTGAACCACTTGTATTTTTTTTTAGGTGGTGCTGATCATGATCTTGTTAGTCATGATCAGGGAGGGAGTGGCTCTGTTTGCTGACTCCAACTTGAAGAAGCTGGGGCTGGAACCTTTATAACATCATAAAGTCAGCATTATGTTTAAATCTATGACATACTGATACTTAATCATGTTTTTTGTGGCCATAGTTACTACTGACCATGTAGTCATGACACTCTTGAGCTCCAACACATACATTTGGTGCTGAATGAGATTCATTCAAAAATCTCATTAGTTTGTGCAATAAAACCAACCAGTGATACAAAAACGGGATCACGTTCTTTCTGGACTTCACACATTACAATAACCTGTGAGCTGTGATGGCGCGTGAGCCAGATGAGCTCCTACGTCACTGATGTTCTGGTTTGGAAACAGTTGTAAGCGGTTTACTTAGTTTTTGTTTTTCCACAACTTTGCTGCAGGTATGACGTCACTATTGGCTCCTCATCCAGTATTTTGGGCCCTGAGATTCCAGAAGCAACCAAAGACACATTACGTCAACATCTCAAGTCTTACAATTTCTGGTCTCTGACAGGTAACACACCCCTTTGTTTGTTTGTTTTGGGGTTTTAGTTTTACTCTTTTGACCTTGTTTTAGATGTGATGCGCCTGTATCTTCCACATTTTACTTGTTTTGTAAATGTAAATAGCACAACTGACGCTAAGGGAGGGAAATTTAATCCCACGGTTTGGCTGATATGTGATTTAACCGACTAAGTTTTATATCAGTGTTGTTGTTCCTGTGCAGGACTTGAATATGTGATCACCCAGCTGAAGTCTATTGTGTTGTCACTGGGCATGATCGACAAGCACCTGAGCGTGGAGCAGGCTGTGTTGCTCTCCAGACTGGAGGAGGAATACCAGGTGGGGAATTGCAGAGTAGCCACAGCATTTGACATATGCTTTTTTTATATTACTTGCTACGAGGAGCTAAAGAGAAAAGTCGGTTTATGTATTGGCTCAGCTGAGGAGCTGGACAAAACCGGTTTTGTGACACATTAGTCATTACGAGAGGCTCCTAAGATTTGTTGTTTTAGCTTTAATGACAATCTTACATGAGAGTTTGCTTGTTTTTTTTTTTGCAAATGTCTTGATTTATGATGCTCTTCTGGCCAACACTCTTAAGATGTTCTCTATTTAATCTTCTTAACATATTTCCTTTTTTCTTTTTTTCCCCCCTCCTTCACAGATTCGACGCTGGGGAAACGTGGAGTGGGCTCATGACTATGACATGTTTGAGCTGAGGGCACGGGCCGCTGCTGGTGCTCTTTTTGTTCACCTCTCATCCGAAAGTTTGACTGTCAAACATAAACTTCTGCAGGACTGAAAAGGATTAGGAGCCATTGCCGAGAACATCCCCAGAACCCGTGTTGTACAAATGTCTCTGCTTTTATGAAAAGACCGCATATTCTGTCTGTTCGGTTTAGCAGTGACAACTGCTCTGTCAGTGATCTGTTATGCAGTCATCTCACTCCAGTAAAACATGCTGGCTCTCCCTTTTTCAGTGTTTACATGTAGCAGCTGCCAAGTGTGACACCCTTCCCAGAGTTTCCAGTCACTTCTCAGTCACCCGTGACATTTTGGACAGCGACACATTGCCTCAGAAGAATTATGAAGGTTTTTGTTGTCACTGTGATGGTGGAGTAATAATCCCTTATTTGATTAATTTTTTTCTTTGAGCAACAGTGTCACTACTGGAAAGCAGATATGCTCATCTTAACTGCACACTATTCAGTCTGTACTGACTGCACTGTGTGCTGTCTGGTTCTGGCAATTACATGTGAAAAGTATAAACTTCATTAAATTCTGAATTCAAATTATTCCTTTGTAATGAATCAACTATGTTCTGTATGTATATTTCTTTGCTGGTGAAGTGTAAAACTGAAAATGTAGCGTGAACGCCTTTATTAGCAAAGCTTCTCTGCAAAGAGCGGTCTTCACAGGAATTGTTGTTATTACAGTTGATATAAATCGAGGAATGACATCATACTTGTAGATGTGATTCATATTCTTTATTTTTTCACAAAACATTTTCACTCATGTCCTATTTATCTGATAATAAACTGTATGTAACGCTTTTTATACAGATAAAGATAAGATATATGTCTAGAGTTAACTAATAATAACAATGCTCCTAATAATTATATGTATATATAAATATATAGATATAGATAGATATAGCTATGTAGATATATTTAAAAACAAAACATACCAGGAATGGGTAAAAACATAAAAGAACAATTTAATGCTTGCGTTAACCAACAGAAGAACTAATGCTACTTTCATATGATGTCAGTTTGGTTTATAAAGGTTTGATTCTCTTTATTTACAATCCCCTAACTCTTATAATGGTTGTTTTTGCTGTCCAATCATACCTGGAGGTCTGTTTTTTTCACCCAATTACATTGATGCGTAGGCGGGACTTGCTGGACGTTTCCTCAAGTATCATCGTTATCAACCCATGGACTGACTTGTTTGTTGTCGAGCAAGATGGAGTTCCTTCTGGGAAATCCTTACACTACGCCAGTGGGACATTGCATTGGTACGTAAATATTATATAGGGGAAGATATTGTAGAGAGATTTGTGTGTATATCTTAGAAAGCTGTCTATTTTATGTAATGGTCATTTACGGGTTTGCTACCTTTAGCATGCTAATGTCCCTGAATGAGTTCTCTACAGCTGGAAAACCACCGTTAGCCGCCTAGCTAAGTATTAGTTACAACATTTGCTGTCACTGTGCGAGCTCTCTCGTAAACAAATTAAATGTATGCTTTGAGCCATTACCTGTTTCGCACAAGTCGTTAACGAGTGCATCTGTAATAATGACAAGCAGCTAAGTTAGCTAACAGCTAGCCGACAGCCATCGTCATATATTCGGGGCGCAGTTTTTAAGACGTTATTGAAATGATTTCCTTAAGTAAGTACATGTGTGTTTTAGAGAGAGCCACTGATGGATCCCTACAAAGTGAAGACTGGACTCTCAACATGGAAATATGTGACATCATCAATGAAACAGAGGATGGGTGAGTACCCCGAGAAAATCAGTGAAGAACCACATAGGTGTTGATTAAATTATCTTTAAATTGTTCACTGGTTTGATTTTGCCGTCCACCTGTGGTTTTTACATTATGGAGTGCTAATATGATCAAGTACCTGATCTGCCCCCCACCCTTTTTTTTTAACATTCAAATCATAAGTGAGCCAGTCTAGCCCTGGCTGCATGAGGCAGATTTATGCGAGGCCTCATTTCTTATCTCTTTGCTCCAATAACCTTGTACTGAAAGTCTGTAACTGGTGTGTGAAGTCCACGTTTGATCAGTGGGTCGTAGTTAAGATTAGGTGGATCTAGCCTAAAAGAGTGTACTGTAATAAGAACTCTGCTTGTCTTTTGTTTATGAGGAATGCACTGGGTGTAACACATCCACTTATGCAAGGCTGGTTTGCTCTGTTAGAAATAGAGACAGAAAGTTAATCATTTACTTCTTAGAGCAGAACAGCCACAGCCTCAGATAATTATTGACTCATTCTTCTCATATTCAAATTTCTAATACTTGTCACAGTCTCCGAAATCTTGTCAGTGCCGTTGAAAATGGCAGCTGCTAAAGCTTTCATTTATTAGCTTATTAGAAATCATGTGTCCCTCCCTGTGTGACATGTCTTCATAGTCCATTTAAAAGCAGACCAGGCAGGCAGGTAGGCAGGCATGCATGCTATAAGGTGCTATTCTTGTGTCTTTAATGTGGGCTTGGACTTGTGTCTGTTTGTGTGTATGCAGGCCAAAGGATGCTATTAGAGCAATGAAGAAAAGGCTAAATGGCAATCGGAACTACAGGGAAGTAATGCTGGCTTTAACGGTAAGTTCACACGAGCACGAGGAGACCAGCTAATGTATGCTTGCTAATGTGTTAATTTATTAGCATATAATGTTAAAAGCAGTTTTCCTTATCAGCTGAATTGGTCAAATGTGCCTTTATTTGTTTTTTTTATGTATGATAAATGCATTCTTTATACTTTTATGTATCAGTACTAACTTGATTGCATAATGTAATTTGGTTTGCAGTTTTTAGTCCAACACATTTTGTTCGTTCTGTATCTTGGCTCCAAATCTTCTGAACCTCTTTGTAAGAGGAGCTGTTTCACCGATGGCCTCTGTGCATCTGTCAGGTTCTGGAGACGTGTGTGAAGAACTGTGGCCATCGTTTCCACGCTTTAGTGACTAGCAGAGACTTCGTCGATGGCGTGCTTGTTAAAATCATCTCCCCCAAGAACAACCCACCTACCATTGTTCAAGATAAAGTACTCGCCCTGATTCAGGTAAGAACAGTAGAACTGAATGCGCAAAGTTTGCATTTTCGTGCGGCTTTGTTTCCCCCCTTTTTTTTTTTTTCTTTTTTTTATGACCATATACAACTTCCAGTGAGAGTGCACAGTGTATGTGGAGCTCTGCACAAAGGAGCTTATTTTCCGTGTTCTAGCATGAAGAGAAAGTAGCATGTGTGTATATACGGGAGAGGACCAAATTATGTTTGACCTTGTTTAAATATTGCAGTTTAATTAGTGGACCTATTAAATTCCCAACAAATATTGAGATTCGCCTGAGCTGTTTTATATATGTAGACATAAGCGCCAAATTATTATTCAAAGCATCTGTATCACAAGGGCCCAATATTTCACAAATCATGTATTCTTAATATATTTTCTTTTGCAACGATGTACATCATTGTGAGACACCTAACAATTTGTGCCTCAGTCGGTTTGTGAGAGAGGTTATATGGAGCAGGTGTTTATTGAGACTGTGCAGGCGCCCAGGTGGTCTTTCATCCCCAGGCACAGTCTCAGGTAAGGCGCACTGTCTCCAGGGCTTCAGCCAGTAGCAGCTCCAGTTACCTGTCAAGAGCTCAGATAACCCAGCAAGGTATGACCACAGCTTACAGCACGAATCCACGAGGAGCACACAGTAGTTGTGAGGGAGAAGCTAGCTATTTTTGTGTGTGTGTGGTTTTTATTTGGTAGTCAGAGAAATCAGTTTATGACATAAAGTTCAACTGGGAAAAGTGCATGGGAAATACTTTGAAATTGATAATAGTTGTCAAGTGTGCACATGTCATAGCCTTTATGAGAGTCAAACGTAGATAAATTGTAGCTAAACTTCTACCAGCTCTATGAATATTTTGGTAACATGCATTTATTTTGGGCTGCTGTGTTGTCTTATATTAAAGCTGTTGAAATGCTCTAGTCCATTTACCCTCTGGTAAGAGCGAAGCCTAAAGCTTTGTAGTTTGTTGGCTGAATGTATTCAGGGCAGACAAACAAATATCATCAGAGAACAGACTCTATTTACTGTCTGTACATCTTGCTTTGTTTGCAGTGTCAGCCTTCCCTTTTATCCATTGTTTACTTTTTTCTTTTTTTTTGCAGTCGGTCTCGCTCATTTCTGTTTTCTTTCATTTTTTAAAACTCTTTTAACTCTCCTTCACCTTTATCCAGGCGTGGGCCGATGCATTCAGGAGCAGTCCTGACCTCACGGGTGTGGTTCAAATCTATGAGGAGCTAAAGAGAAAAGGCATCGAGTTCCCAACATCGGAGCTGGAGACCCTGTCACCGATACACACACCCCAGCGTGTAGGAGAGCTCATGCTTGGCACCCTAGTTTGCTGAAATGTCTTTGCCAGAACTATTTGGTGTGATTGCGTTGCCTACTGATATGTTTGTTATCACCTTCCCTGTTGTTTCTAGTCAGCCACTGCTCCAGAGGGTGACTCTACCTTACACAAGTACAGCAGCACTACTCAGCCCACACAGCACTCTGTGCCACCGGTCTACACCCCCCCTCAAGTCCCCAACATTCATGCCTCCGGATCCATTAATCCCACACCTGAACAGGTACAGTGGTAATCCTATAACCACATTTTCTACAACCTTCCTACAAAAGAGTGATATTCTATAGTTTTCCTTCTCTGCACTGAGGAAGCCAATATGATATTTTATCCACATGAGCCAAAAGAAGAAAATGAAACTAACCCACTCATTCTTTGTCTGAAGTATTTTGCGTTTCTTTGAGTACTTTGTAATTGTGCTGTGACCAGTGGATTAAGATAAGATAACCTTTATTAGTCCCACAGGTGGGAAATTTGTTTCGTTATAGCAATAGGAAGAATAAGATATTGTACAGAATGGAATAGAATAAAATAAAATACTATATACAATATAATAAAATAGAATACAAATACAAGTGCTATATACAACTGAGTAATAGGCAAGAAAAAAGTATTGCACTTATAGCAGACTTATTGCACGTGTGGGTTTCAGTGTTCGATTAGCTGCAGTCTTTGTTGTGGAGTCTGACAGCAGTGGGGAGGAAAGACCTGCGAAATCTCTCCGTCCCACATCGTGGGTGCCTCAGCCTGCCACTGAAGGAGCTGCTCAGGGCTGTCAGAGTCTCCTGCATGGGGTGGGAGATGTTGTCCAACAGGGATGATTTTATTATTATTATTAGGGATAATTTTCACTCTTTAGCCATTACTTTGTAACATTTATTTCAACTGTGCATTCAGTATTTATAGACACCAATTATAACCTTACTTGCTAGCTTGTTTTGGTTTTGTTTTGTTTTTTTTGGTGCACTTTATTTATTTATTTATTTATTTATTTATGTTATTTTTTTTTGTATACACTCAAGTCTATGCCATATAATCAGAAGGTTCTATGAATCTAACAATCCTTCTGTAATTTTTGAATTGCCTCCAGTTTTCAAGATCATATTCTAATGGACCTCTGGACCGGTTTCAGTACAGGTGATAAATATAGATCATTTCCTAGAAGTCCTGTTGTGTCCCTTTTGACTTTATGTCTCTGCTGGGCACGCAAGATCTCCTCCACTGTGTCCCAGTGGTCATCGGTAAACTTGATTGTCATTCACATGGAGGGATATCTGGTGAGTGATGAGTCATGAGTATGTGTGTTCCCAAAGGTCCCCTCCACCTCAACTTGAAAGGACGTTCACCATCATTGCTGTTCAGCCTGTTTCAGCTGAAGGTCCTGATGTTACTATGCAAGGAATTCCCAGTTTACTATCTAATGAATGTAAGAAAAACAAGCACGCGTGCTGCCTTTTGATTAGTGTGGGTTTCATTTGAAAGGATTCTATCTTGAACCAGAGGTTGATATATGCATTCAAAGTCCAAGAGTTCAGAAAGCAGTCCAAATGTGCACAAAGAGATAATCTTAAAGGGAAGACACCTTGATACTTTTTGAATCATAGAGGTCACGGTTATCCCTGTGTGGTTGCTTTCCTCATTACCACAGTAACACTTATGACTTTTAAATTAAAATGTATTAAAAAAAAAAAAAAATTGTCTTTTAGTTAAGGTGATATATTCTTTACTTTTTCAGTTTTTCTTTTTCTTTCTTTTTTAATTCACCCAGTTTCCTAGTAATAAACAAGCTTTTTAGATGAACTTGCACTGTTATCATGTAGATTTCCCGGCTACGCAGTGAGTTGGACATTGTTCGTGGAAACACTAAAGTGATGTCAGAGATGCTGACCGAAATGGTGCCAGGACAGGAGGATGCTTCAGATTATGAGTTACTACAGGCAAGACATCACTCGCATAACACACAAATACAAGTATCTATAAATTAACAAATGTAAAATATACACTTATTTAGTTAATCTTTTTAAGCCTGCATGTACAAATGAGATCCGTGTGCGTACGTGTGTTTTTGTAATCATTTGTATTGCCTGCATTTGTTTTGCTTAGGAGCTCAACAGGACTTGTAGAGCTATGCAGCAGAGAATAGTGGAGCTCATCTCCTGTGTTTCTAATGAGGCGGTAACGGAGGAGCTGCTGCATGTCAACGACGACCTCAACAACATTTTCCTCCGCTACGAAAGGTTAGAAAACGCAGGCAACAACATGTTGTGCACATGCAGGCGTAAACGTGTCTTTGGGTGGAAGAAGGTCCACGTAGCCAAAGTTGTTTTTACCCTGTCAGCACAGACTGAGTTTGGTAAACTACAGGCGCTTTGTTCCTTCCTTTCATGGCGTCTCTTTGTTGCTTTCAGGTATGAGCGGTTCAGGTCTGGAAGGTCCTCAGCTCAGGGTGTAAACAATGGGGTGAGTCGGCTCACAGTGTGATCCCAGCACACTTAAAATTCCTGGATTTCCTCTCTGAATGTTTTGAGCTAATTTGCACTGTTTATTTTCCGCATTCTTGGACATCCACACCTTTCAGCGTCTGCAGTGTGGATGTGCATGTTAACATTACAGTCGGGCTTTACAGTCTATATATGTCAAGATGTCAGATGTACATGCCTAATTAAATGGAAACCCAACAGAGACACACACGCAGTTGGTTGCATAATAAAATATAGAGACAATGACAAGCTGTATTTAAGTTCTGCACAGTAAGTAAAACAGAGACCATGATTATACAGCAAAGAAAGCAAATTTAATTGCTGTTGCATTGGAGCTGGGCTGCTTGTATTTTACCCGTTGCACAGTACACTAAACTGAGCAGCTCAGTCATTGCTTTGCACCATGCAAAGCAGTATGACCCAGAACAGTATCTAACAGCAGTTTGTCATTTATTTAAAAATTGCATATGTCTACAAATTAGTCACTGAAGTACAGTACTGCCTCGCAGTGTTTTAAACCTATCAGCAAAAAAAGAAACGGTGTGTAAATAGCAAATTTATTTTCTGCTGCTTAATATGCCTTCAGTCCATTCGACTAGAGCTGCTTATGGTAGAATGTAGGGTTGGACCTGTGTTGACACGATTACTCATTATGTTTAGAAACATAATTAAAACATTAATAAGTGTCAAAGTAGATTTTTAGACACTATAAATGAACAGATTTAAACAGGGAGGAAGTTTAGGCTTTTAAGGATGGACACAAACGGTTATAAAGGTGCATTAAGAACATTATTGTGAAACAAAATGCATCAAAATAATTGTTTTTTCATTAATTAGTTATAATCAACATGATTCAAAATGAGAGCAGTGTGAGGCTGTAAACTGCTGCCAAAGCTGGAAATTTTGCTCTATAGAAGGATAATTTGGATTGGTTTATGATGTTTCGTGGAAAATTTGATATAATGTGACATGAAATATCTAGTTGTTAAAAACTCTTTTTGAATTTCTTGGATCCTGATTAATCCCAAACCTTTATGTCTAAGTTTGGCCAAGCTAGCCTCAAACTTCCACGCAAATCTAACTACAGTAACTAACTAACAGATCTGATGACGTAACATTTTGTGCTGAAAATTAATTTTAAAAAAAAGAAAGAAAAGGGAATCATCTTGGGAGCTGTATCACCACCTTAGTGGGTTTCAAATTGTTTAGGCATGATATATCCTCCATAGCTATCATGCCATTACAGTGTGTCCATACACAGGCATGTCAATGTTATTCACTGTGTCTTCCTTTCTGTTCTTTTCTGTTCTTCTATTACTGTGGCTAGCTGAAACAGGCAAGTATGAAAATATTGTCACCCCCCCCTTAAGTGATCAGTGTCACCCAATTGTGACATTCAAAACATGACTAAAGAACACGGGGCCAGCATTCAGCAGTACCTCTTTAACCATATGGCATGTTTTCAGTCTGCAGCCCCCAGCAGCCAATGATATGTCAGACCTGGAGGCAGGCTGACAGTGACATGAGCTTAAGATGGCACCTAAATGAATGTATGCCCTAGAATCACTATCATGTTGGCTTTCAGTCATCTCAGACCGTCAGGGTTTGAGATCTGCAAATTGGTCTTAACAGAGAAAGTTTCACAGAGCCCAAAGATTCAGTCTACCTTCCTCCTCCCTGCCCGCTGTATTTCTGCCTTCTTAAGGGGGGTTGCTTTCCTTTATTTTATTATTTATTTTTAATGGGTTACCGAGAGCGCCTCATCATTGTGTGCATTTATATAAAATAGACTGATTGACAGTCGTCCTATATGAAGTGGAATTGAAGCATAACTATTTCTGTCAAATAAAACTGTGTTTTCCCCCCTTAAGAAACTATTTTGCAGAAATTGAGTTGATTTGCTGCAGCCCTGAGTCACAGACATTTTTCATGCTCTCCTGAAGCTAAACACTTTCATTTGTTTTCCATATTTGTTCTGTTAAACTAAAAACTAAGTACTGAATAACCCTGCCTTTAATAGCCTCCCACAAAAGATTTATTTTGCTCCTCATATGTGAAAATCTGTAAATGCTTTGATTTTTACCAGAAACTGTTTCATCATTTCTCATTCATCCAGGTCCTCAGTGAGGCGACAGAAGACAACCTGATAGATCTTGGCCCAGGCTCCCCTGCCGTGGTCAGCAATATGCCAAATGCAGCCCCAACCAGCTTGCCTCCCACCGTCACAGCCCCTGCAGGAAGGCCCTCCTCCCCAGCTACTCTGGCCTCCCGCTTGGCGGGTCTCGGTATGTACTCAATAACTTGAAACAATCAATAGTCACATTTTTAGCTACCATGTCATTCTATATTCATATACAAACCTATTCAGCATGTATTGCTGTATTTATGTCAGGTGGCTAAATGATCTTTGATTGGAGGAAACCTCAGAAAGTTAATTTTCAATTTAGTGATTGGTAGATGGTTTAGCATCTGAGGCTTGAAGTAGAGGGGTGAAGAAAATCAAGTCTGGATCTGTTACAGTTGCTGTTCTTCAGATAAGTGCTGTTGGTCAACAAACTCCTGGCTTTCTTTAATAATTGGATGGGTTATGCTTTACACAACCAAATACAGGCCAGCCTCCAAACACAGGACGGGTAAAGACATCAGTCTAAAGTTATCTTTCTCATGTTGTTCTGTATTTAAATTCATCTTAGGCTCGCTCCCCTTCCTTGTGTGTGCAGAGAACTTCAAGCTGTCTCGGTAATCTTTCTCTGGAAAGACTTGCAGCTCACAACAATGTTAACAGTGTAATGCAAGGAAAAGCCTGATGTGTAAACCACTATAATATGGAGCCATCAGCAGTGAAATGCAATAACTCACAAAATTTGGGTAAAAAAGTGTATTTATTTTTTTACTTTGACATGGTTAGAATAACTACGCCAATCATCACTAATGTACCATATAGCCCATGTTCACTGACTGTTATGTTCCTGTACCTGCTGCTGTCATGCAGGTGTCACTGAAGATATCACTGCTGAGTCCACAAACTCTGCTCTCCTATCTACCTCGAAACAGAGGCAACCTTCTCCTTTACATCTTCAGCAGCTTTTACTGAGTGTAAAAGCTAAAGCTCAATTTCTCCCATAGCACAAAGGGAGCTGTGTGGTTTGATGCGATTGGTACATGTACACACAGAACAGGCAACTGGTTTCATGTAAGACTGTCAACAATAAATCCACATACTGCAGCAGATATTTATTATTCTTTTTGTCTCTACCAGACGTGGGAGCAGACAGTGTGAGCAGTACCCTGAGCTCCCTGTCCAGCTGTAAGCCTCCACCTGCCCAGGACGACTTCGATGTGTTTGCTCAAACCAGAACTGGAACCATGTCAGAGCCACAGACGACGTAAGAATCCAATAAAGCGTGGCAAAATTAGTTTGGCATTTAACACATCAGCTTTTTTTTTTTTTTTCTTGCTAATTTGCTTGTTTGTGTCTCGTCTCAGTACTGCATCAGACAACACCCAGGACGCCGAAGGCCTTCCTCCCACTCTGGATGTTCTCCAGCCAGCAGCTGCAGGAGGGGTGAGTCTCAGTGACAACTTGGGCGTAGTCAGTGTTTTCATAGTCTCTCTGAGCATTTTGATACTGAATATTTGTGTTTGTGCGCTTCCTGAGCCTGACATGCTCTCTCATGCTTGCACTGTTGCTGCTAGATGCAGCTAATCCCTTAAAAATTGAGAAATGTAGTTTCTTTGTTTATTCATATCTTACAGTTTAATGGAGAGAGTTTGATTACTGGGGCTGTGTATCATCTTCATTTCTTTTTTAAAATGAATTGTTTAAGAGGTGGGCGGGGAGATGGATCTTGTCCTTCATGTAGTACTAACCAGAGTTGTTTAAAGGTTTGTCATCTTCTGCCAAGAAGGAAAGGAAACCGTATGCTAGCTATATTAATTACTTTGCTTTTGCTATAGTTCTTCCAGTGGGATTTTATTATTTATTTATTTATATTTTGCTGTAGTGTCTCTGTACCATGGCTTGTTTTATTCATTTTCACCAGCATGGTTCTGCCTTCCCAGCTTAGCCTGCACTTGGATTTGTTTTTGTATGACTTGCTCACTCATAGCTTTATTACACTGATTTCGGTTTTTCTCACAACTGTATTTAGCTGCATTTGAGTTACCACTGACGTTCACTTAAGTCATTTTCTGTTTTGTTTCGGGTGGGATTTCATTTCTGTTTTTTTTCTGGCCACCTGTGGCGGTCTCGATGCTGCCCCCATAGGGTGTCGGAGGCCAGTCCTCTGTCATGGATGACATAGAGGAGTGGCTGAGTACTGACGTGGTGAGCCCATCATGATTTTTTTTTTTTTTTTTCATTTATACTTGCTTCTTTACTTTTTCACTCTGTCGTATGCCTTTTTAAATTTCATACTGGCTGTTGAAGCCTGAAATTAACACATTTACTCTGGTGTTTTTCTGACTGATTGATCGCATTTTAATTTAGTTTACTGAAAACTTACTAACAGTGTGTTGTGAGGGGCGACTGATATAATTATGGGAGACTGTGGCAAAATTGCATGAGGTCTTGAATGCAAATATGTATGTAAAATTTTGTTTATTTTGAGTTAAAGGGACCTATTTTCCTTTTTTTCTTCCAGCATTGTTAATACACTTAGGTAGCTTTGCACAAAATCCTTATTTAGCTTGCATTGGCTTATGGATGTCTCCTCATTTCATCTACTGTCCTATAAAAGCCTAAACTAACCTGATATAAAAACAAATTCTCATCTTTAAAGCAAAAATCATGCTGTAATAAACATACTGCAGTCAACCCAGAGCCTTTTCCACCTGACTGCGGGTCCACTAGTGACATAAAGGCTGCTTAGACATAAGCTACAACTGTTTTGAAAGCTGAAATAGCCATATTGGCTAGTGGGTTAGCTATTTTGTATATGCCAATTCAAATATTATGTAAACGTTTGGGTTCTGATTCCTCGTCGTTGCCCTTTAAAGATGCCCAATCTTTGAGCCTAGCCGGTTGAAAAAGTTTGTCAGGTCCATCAGATGTTTGGAGGGTGCTGTGCTCAACGCTAAGCTTTATCATTGCTTCAGATGAACATATGAGAAAATCCTCTTTCTTTGACAACCTAACAAATCCAAAAGGAGAAGGAAAAAACTGAATTTGTTATAGTGTGTTCTGAAGAGTGAGGGTTTGGCTCCCAAGGATGACCTTGGGTCTGTTAACCTCAGGATTTTAAACTTTTGCCATGCTGTATATGACAACCCACCAGAATAAGACTGCGTTAGCCAAAACATCCAAGCTGCCATAGAGCTATTTTATTTTATTTATATTTTTAATCTGGGTGAGTTTTTTATAACCAAGAATGAGTAATGATGCATTCTAAGACTTCGCTGTTTATTTTGTACAAATTTGTGCAACTCAAGCACAAATTTCTCAGAGTGTGTGCCGAGTGGTTGGGGAACTTCTAATATTACCTTTACAACCTTTGGTCAGTGCTAATGACGGGTAAGTGGCTCCTGTTGTGAGTAAAAACTGACTGGTAAGTCGTTTTGGGTTTTCTTTGTATGTTTCTTAATGTGGTTTTAATTAGATTATTGGGTCATGATTTGGCTTTTGGTTTGCGGTGCGTAATGTTTGTCACAGAGTCGACTCGCAGGCGTGACACGGTGGTTTTTCCTTTTTCAACAGAAAGGGGATGAAGGTGAAGAAGGCGTCACAAGTGAAGGTATGACAACACGATTCTTGTCTTCTAACACTTCCAGCTCCCTCCAGCTGCATTTTGAACACATTCTTTTTTTTATTTATTTTTATCTCTCTGTCCGCAGAATTTGACAAGTTCCTGGAGGAGAGAGCCAAAGCTGCTGAGAGGGTCCCCAGCCTACCGTCGCCCCCGAGTGGTAACCCGGGAGCAGCGCAAGGAACCCCTAGCCGCAAAAAGCCAGAAAGACCGGAGGACACTTTGTTTGCCGCATAGACCTCCCAGCTTTGACCTCCGATTTCCCCTCCAGCCTTAGACCCGACCAGCTATGCAGCTTCACCTTAGGAGAGACCGACCCGACACTGAAACACACCCACCTCTGCTAACGATTGATCGCAACACTACTCGACCCACACTACAGGAAATTGCACATGAAATCTGTAACGATTATATTAAGGCTCTCCGTTAATTTTTCACGCAAAGGGAAGAGAAAAGAAATCGTCCTATTTTGATACACCGAAACGAGATGGATCCCACTCGATGAGCAGTGTTAGAGACGGTGAGGCAGCAGGTCCCCCACCCCACCCGCCTTTATGTGTAAATTATCTCCTTCAGCCTGTTGTGGACTGCAGATGTAGATTTGTATAACAAAGGGCAAAAAAGAACCCTTGTCATAAGTAGGGAGTCCATTCCTGTCCAATCCCTCAAATCAAGGCAAAGTTTGTACTGTTAAAGAAGCCGCTGCAGAAACATTATGGAGGCTACTGCAGACTTATTCCCCTTAAATGCAGAAGCACTGATCATACCTACGAGGCTCTGGTTTTGGTGTTTGTATTGGTCCATTTGCAAGTCTGTCTTAAGTTGAATTGTATATCTGTAAATGACAAATGTCGGGTTTATTAGTTGTGTGTATATTTTAGCTTACACAAGTATGTAAGAGACGGTAATTTAATGTAGGGGTTTTTTTTGTTTTTTTTTGGAAAAAGAATATATGTCGCCCTTGCTTTGACAGTAGGGATGTACCTCATCAGGCTGAGCTTTTTCGAGAGAAGGGACAAAAATTGTATACATGTGATTATTTACAAAAGCTGAAAGAGACGAGGGTTAAAAAGGGATGTCAGTTTTTGTGGACTTGCGTCGTTGCGCAGCGTACCCACACACGCGTAGTCTTACCTTGCCTTCTCATTCCCCGTGACAGACGTACGTGCAGTTATTCGATGATTTGCTGGTCACAACAGATTTATTGAGATTATTTTGCTGAGATTCATTAGCCTGAAGCTGCTATAGTTTTGTAAACTATAAACTTTAATTTTTATCGATGCTGAAGGTGGTGTCATGGAGTTGTGGATGGGAGCGGTTTTCTGATGAGTGCTGTTCGAGGTGCATGCTGGGAGATGAAGAGACGTTTGCTGTCGTTCAGGAGTTTTTAGTCTCTCGCTTTAGGTTTTAACTGCTTTTTGAGGGAAGATTGCGCTCTATGCGTTTTTGTTTTTATTTTATTTTATTTTTTAAGTTGGAGCTTAGAGGACCAAGTTTGGGATCTCATTTGGGACGTGGAAGGAAAAATGTCCTGATATCTGCGTTTCATTAATTTTTAAAATCCACATTTTTTTTTTTTTTTTTCCTACTTCTAAATTCAGGGCTGTCCTAAAAAATTAAAAACAGAAGCAGTTTGCACATAATTTTTGTGCATTTCTCCTTTCAACGTGATTTTTTTGTTTTTTTTTTTCCCTGAAATCAGCTCGCTGCAGACTTACGGCTACAAATGAGACTTTTTGCTCTCAACAGTAACGAATGCATCATTTTACACAATCGTAATAAG
>VUQR01024776.1:0-10055 GCA_015108515.1 Hemichromis elongatus
GAGGTAGTTTCTTGAAAGCCAATGAGAAACCTGGGTTAAGCACTGGACTAGGGTTGATAGCCTATCCAGCTGATGAGGCTTAAAAGACATATGGACCTGAATGTCATCAGCGTAAAAATGATAAGACAGGTCACTAAAAGATTGAATGATACCAGCTAAAGGAAGCATATAAAAAGATTAAAGCTTGAACACAAATGAATTGTTTTTTAAACCTGAATGTTCAGCATAAAACCTCTCGGAGTCCTGTCGTCTCCAGACCAGGTCTTTGCATCTAACAATCCCAAAGTTGTTGTCTAGAATTCTCTGGTGAAGAGCCTGAAAGAGAAAAATCACAATGTTTGTCCTCCAAGTTACATCAAAACACGACTGGATCCAATTTATATGCCAGTTCCTAATGTGTGTAGATTTTATACAGAGAAAAGGGGAAAAACTGACAGCTCTGATAGAAAAGGTCATCCTCTTGAATTTTAACTGAGATGACAAAAAAAAAAGTAATGGTTCCGCAATAGAAGTGAAATTAAACTTATCACTGATGGAATATTTTATGATTGACACAGCTGATTTTGAAGCCTCCAGGTCTGTGAAGCCAGCAAATATAGATTCTTTACTGCTCACTTAAAGTCATATGAGAGAAGATCGCACCAATTCATTTATTGTTGTTTTTTTGACAGTGGGTTTTAAAAAGTAATGTTCATTTATTCTTTGTTAATTCCAAAAACTTTTCAACTGTTCATTCATCAAATCATAGGCATGTAGACATGCTGAAAACAACCTTCAGAGTTTAAACAGATCATCAGAATAGATGTATTTCAGAAACTGCTGATCTACTTTTGGGGGTCTGAGGTCAGAGGGGAATCCCCAGACTGCTTTAAGCTGATTGGGAGGCAACGGTGACTCAAATAATCAACCATTACAACCAAGGTCTGCACAGGATAATTTCACAACAAGCTGAACCTTGAAGCAAATGGGCTACATGAGCACGAATGGGTGGCATTCCTGTCAGCTCAGACGAGGAAAATGATTCCACAATTCACCCAGGCTCTCCTAAGTTTTTCGATCTGTGAGTAACTGGGAATCTTAGGTCTTAAACACTGTAACTTAAAAGAAGCATGGGGGGCAGCTCACCTCTAGCATCAAAGGATGAGCCACAGCATCTGGTTTGATGACCGCCAGGGTGAGCTGCAGCACTTTGGAAAGGCGAGCACTTGTCAGTAACATTATCTAAAGACTGAACAGAAAATACGTTCTCAATGATAAGATTCAACTCGCCTAAAAGTACTTAAATTCTTAGTTAAATTAATACAAAACAAACACCACAAATGACGATCATGCGACCTTTTTTATATATTTTTTTCGTTAATATTACTTAATATGTCTGAAGAATAAACGTTTTCCTCCCTGACACACAGTTTCCTACACGTCAGTGCTGAGTAAGGACTGATACTAACCTCTGTTGTGACTTCTGTCCAAAAAAGAAAGAAAAAATCAGTTTGTAAAGGGGAGCAGAGCAATGGCCGCAGACATACTGTTAAATAAAAACGCTGTGCAAATACTATTAAAAATAAAAACGCGTATCTTTATGGAGTTAGCGGTTACGTAAAACTGTAGTGTGTGAATATAGTCTGCATCCTTGTTTGTCTAATAACACCGAAAACAACGCCAAAAATGTGAAAATTAGCTGAACGAGTCGGTGCTTGGTCTGTCCGTTCATAAAAAGGGTCCCCAGAAACTGTGCCATCACAGTTAGTTCCCCCGCAAAAAGAAGAATCAGGGGAAAAAACATAGATTTCATATCGTTGTGACAGTATGTATCTACTTCTAATTGAAATAAACTTTAGTACTAATAGAAGCTTTACGGACTAATTTTCTTGATTTCCACAATAACATGCAGGCAGAATAGAAATATAAGTACTGGTATAGGCCTACTGGAATGAGACAAATACTTTTCTATTGTTCCCGTATGTGAACACCTCTAGTGGACCCATGTCAGCCAACAGTTAGGCAACAGTTAATCAAATCACCATTTGTTACAACCAAGGTCTGCAGAAGAGCATCTCTGAACACACAACACATTGAAATCATAAGCAGATGACCTAGAGCAGCAGAAGACCACACTGGGCACACTCCTGTCAGCTGAGAACAGGAAATTGTGCCTGCAATCCTAATAGGCTCAACCAAACTGGACAATAGAAGACAGGAAAAATGTCGTCTGGTCAGAAGGCAGTGTCAGAATTCGATGTAAGTAATACAAAAGCATGGTTTTTAATATTTAGTTTATAGCAGTATAGATTATTGGAAGGAAATTCTTTGTACAAATACACAAAAAAAAATCTTGCACTTGGGTTGTCTTGTAAACCAAATGATCAGCAAGTCCAAAATATGTGATATGAACGAAATGGAGAAATTTCCCAGCACGTCAAAGCGAGCGACAGTGTTTGAACATAAAACTGAGACGTCGAGTTCAGCAGCACAACAGCTACAAGCAGGGACTGGAACAAGACAGATTCTTGTCTCTGGTATTTCAACACTGGGGCAGATCAGAGATACAGTATGAATTACAAACACAGAGCACATTCCAGCAATGCAAAATGGCCACGCCCTTGTAGAGTAGAGAGAGCAGAGAGTGTGTGTGTGTGAGTGTGTGTGTGTTTGACATTCAGAGAGACAGAATGGGGGAGGAGGATGGTTAGATGTCCCACATAGGTTTCTCCCACCTGCCCATGTCATGTGACTCGGGGTGACAGCACAGCTGTTACCTCCCATGAGAGCACTGAAGAGGATAAGAAGAGGTGCAGAGTTAAATTGGATATATTTAAGAGCACAGAATGAAGACCTAAATTCTAAGTAACCTGTAGTTTTTGTGTTTTTAATGACTTTACATCCATACATACCCATACACATCTTCCTCTGACATTAAAGGCATTCAACTCAATCGTCAGGAGGACCTGAGAGAAAAGAAACCTGGATATGAAAGGGATGTGAGGGTGTTGTGCTATTCAATGATCATTTGCTTTGCTGTAAATAAATAAAACACAGGTTATTGTATATTTTTTACACTTGAGATTTTGTCTAAGGCCGGGTGTCACACGTAAGGTTTGAGGGTCAAAATCCGCTCAGGGAACACTCCCATTTGATGGCTTTGGAAAATATAAACGAGTGCATAAACTTTTGTACTTTTAATTATATTTTGATAGGTTTCACAGCTTTTCCTGCTGATGATGCTCTCCCTTGGAAGCATTCATACTACACTAAAGTAGATATGTAATAGATAAACAATAAAATGACTGAAGAATTTATGTTTTTCACTGTGGACTATAGAAATACCTGGAGACATCAAATCAAAGCTTAACATGACAGGATGTAGCTGTTCAGTCATGCTTACACAGACATCCTGTACATTTCTAATCAGCAAAATTTAATAATCACATTTGCAGTTAGCACCATGTTAGCAAGTATTATAAGTGGAAGGAGTCAATACATGTAAGGGTACGCTCAGTTTTACACTGAAAGGTACCTTAGTCGCCCTTTGATCTTGTACTAATGACTTGTACTTGACTAATGACTTTAACACCAGCAAGAATGTTATGCTCTTATTCCAACAGTCAACAGTAGAAACAGTAGAAACAGTAGAAAACCACCTTTTAGGGCACCGGCAACATTTTAAGCGATGGCAAAACATGAAATACTTTTAGGACCTCACATCCCCCAAATTATTTTAAAAGGCTGAACTGTCTGGTTATGGAGCTACTGCGAGTTTGATACTACCTGTGTAGTGTTAGCAGCATTACATTTACACAACACCAGTGTGTTTTCCAGGAAACCTTGTTTTTAAATATTAAACTTTTTTTTAACATCAGTCTTTCTTGTATTTCTTTTTAAGCCACACACATCATAATTGCAATTTGGAATGATAAAAATAATTTGTTGTTGCCATTTGTACGCCAAAACTGCTCTGAAGTGTTTAAAAAAAAAAACAGTGTTCGTTTTAATCTTGACATTTTATTGCCTTAATATGAAATAACTTGTTAAACGTTAATGTTAATTCTGCCTGTGTCTGCTCAGCATGTCTGCAGATGATGCATTGAGGAGCAGTCACTTGAAAAGTACACCAAACTTCCTGAAAAGCAGTTTTCAGAGGGTAAAGCACAAAACTTGGACAGAACAGAAATCATTGATGCTCACTGCTGACTCTCACTTCAAGCGTTCTCAGCTGGCCGGCTGATTCAGCTGATCCTGCACTCTTTGACCACCATAAAACTCATCTCTCTTTTATCTCCGTGCCGCCGCTGCTGCTTCTGTTGCTTCTGGCTCTCCTGCAGTTGTCATTCCCTTTTGGTGGGAGTCAACTGACAACTGACTTACTCACGACCCCCACGGGCGCTTGGCTGTCCATAGGCTGCTCATTCTTTTGCCAAGAGCCACCGCATAGGATCACGTGACAACATGTTAGGAAGGAATGTTTAATGTGAGAAAATCTGAGCTTTTTTCATGACCAACTGTGCACAGTATCTTTATGTTGTTATGTTTAATAAAAGTGTCAATTATCTATTGATTGATTTAACGTCTGCTTATTTTATTGGTTTTACCTAAATCTGTTATAGTTGCTCTATTGCTTGTTTTAATTATTATCCTGTTATTTAATTTTTAGGCCGTATAATTTTTATATTAGTCCTGTTTTTTGAATGGTTTTAATTCATGTACTTATTGATGATTTCTGCTTGTCTGAAAGACTTGGATGTTTTATCAACACTAATGCATATGTTTTTTTTAATTAATTAAAACTAAATATTCATTACATACACAACATAGTTATATATCTGCTGTCTCTGTAGTAGCTCACACATGTTGTCTTATAAATAACATTTTCTTTGCTTGTTTGGTACTTACAGTATAAAATACTGCAAGTTTGCTTGTGTTACAGGAAAGCATATTGACAGCTGTACATGAGCTAGAAGGCGCCAGGAAAGGAATGTGTAATATGCCAATCGTTACTCCCTGAAACCAATCAAATTCACTTAACTCTTAGGAAGTTGAACATTAAAAAAAAGAAAAACAAAACGTCAGATTTGTCTTCATACGAGAAAATAAATTCTATATTACAAATTCAGCTCTCTTTAAACAATGTTGTTAAACTTTAACCAAACTGAACGGCTCACTTTAGGAAATTTTATGAGGAAATTATGAGCCTGAACAAGAAACAGTTCCCAATCTTCCCTTATAATTATCCTTTATTATCCTTTACAGTGAGGCATTTAGTGAAAATTCCATCTGATTTACCGCAGTGCAG
The DNA here is from genome assembly GCA_015108515.1 of Hemichromis elongatus. Taxonomy (NCBI): domain Eukaryota; kingdom Metazoa; phylum Chordata; class Actinopteri; order Cichliformes; family Cichlidae; genus Hemichromis; species Hemichromis elongatus. Next base: position 5,288 of record VUQR01024776.1, read on the forward strand.
ATGAAACTCACCCTTCTGACCGCAGTAATCGGTATCTTAATATGGATCTACAGTTTGCTACACTATTTATATGCACACTTACTGTATATCGATACACAGGACGATGTATGGTGTCACATATTTGTCACCTTCAACTATTGGTTTCTATGACAAGAGACATTCACAAAGTGATCCAGTTATTATTTGAAAGACTCTTACTCTGTATGACATATACAGTGTTTAACAAATTTATTGATAAAAACTTAAAAAACATATTTTTTTATTTATTAAGCAGAAACCACTGAAACTGATTTTTCTGTTCAGGAATGCAAATGAATGAATGTAATTTGGCATCTTAATCAAAAAATGTTAATGTGCTTTATTATTTTTTCAGCTTTTTTGTCAACAGTCAATTTAAAAACTCCTGGATAACAACAATAGTAGGACTCAAACATCATTTTGATTAAAGAGCTTGCAGATACTGGTGAATTAACCATTACACAAACATTAGAAAATCATTTTAGTAATTACTAATACAGTTAATTAAGGGAAATTGTGGCATAAACCTTAAATTGGGTAGTGATGTAATAAAATTTTTAAGGACTGTATAATAGATGCTATGATTTTTTTATTATTAGCAGTTAGATATGCCTGACTGCGAAGTCCATTATGTAATTGAGTTCCCAAAACATCCTACCACACTTCAGCACAATAGCGTGGTGAATATGATCCTTTAATAAAATTGTACCTAATTCGTCCCCTGCTATCGTCCAAAATCTGACCTCACGTGTCGCCCCTCACTGCTGCAGTAGGCCCTTTTTAGGGTGACACAGGCTCCAGTGTAACACCTTGAACCCTTTCATGTCCTAACTGTCGGGCTGGGGAAAAAAGTGTGGGATGTGTTTCCTGTTTTAGCACCTTTGGCTGGCTTCAGTAACAGACTGGAGGCTAATCCTAAGCGCCTTGAGGCAACTGATGTTATGATTTGGTGCCATATAAATACAACTGACTTGAATTGAATTAGTTAGGGTGCCACATTAAAAAATAAGTTTTTTTCTCTGTGTTGGTGAAATGAAGTGTAAACTGTTTGTTGTGTTCTAACCAAACACCCAACAAGACAGCCTCAGTGTCCATCTAAATCCTTCTGTCCCCTCCTTGAATCATGTGGGCGACTTTCCTTCACCTCTCCATCACCTGTTCTCTCTTTCAGCATAAATGCTGTTGACCTTTGACCTTTCCGCTCCATTGCTTCACCACACTGACCGAGCTTCCCTTGGCAGCTGTGTCAACCTCGATGCTGGCAACTGCTGTGCCCAGGGAAGGACATAGAGCGCCATTAATATCAGACCACGTAATGAGTCAGCAGCACAGTACCATCTTACCATTGTTAGGACCAAGCAGCTCACTTTTGCTTTTTAAACTAGGCTAGCTCCTAATCTTTTAAGTGTGCCTTTAGATTACATAAAAAATGTAGACACTTCAAGCTAGTATGTGTTGTCATGATGCCACTCTTTACCATCTCAAATCCTAGTTTTTAGTTACTTGTTATAGGTTATTAAGTTATTTATTCCCCCCCTCGCCCCAACAAACACCACTATCACCACCTCCTACAGGAGCTTTCCTGCTAGAACAGGTGGGGGTCGCTTCATGTGCATGTGCAAGATCTGGTCTGGTGTCAGCTGCCACTGTATTTATTATCCGCCGTTGAAGAAACTGCTCTGGAGTTCATCATTCAAAGCTTCTGTCTGCTGTCCTGAGGGAAATTATTTCCTCCTGCCAAGTGAAGTGTGTTGTGACCTCCCCAGAAGCAGTGGGCCATTGGCAGCAGGGTAGATGTGTATGACAGAGGGGAACAAAGTGATTAGCAAACGGAGGCCCCGGTATGTGAACGGTAGTTAAAAATAACCTCCCTGGCCCGATTTGAAGATAACATCCAGCTCGGCCACTTAAGCCCCTTCGCTGTCTTTCCCCATGTTGATTTAATTGATCTAAAAACAAGTTTAGATCCTATCACCCAGGGTCCATGTTTATAGTGATTTCTTTTATAAGTATAAAGGATCACCAGACTGGATGACTGGAAGTCAAATAGAAAAAAAAAAAAACAGAGGGTAAGGTAAGCTGTTTTGCATGATGCATGACACATGATGAAGGAGAAACAGATGATTAGATGAGAGCGTTCGCTGGCAAATCCCCGGCCTGTGAGCCACTATGTGACAGTGATCAGCTGTCCCCGCAAAAGAGGAACACAAGGATTATGATTTGTGTCTTTACCACTGTGTCCGGTGCGAGCGACCAAGAATCCACTCAGCAACAAAAGTCGTCCGATATTCCAAGCGCTCAGATATAACGAGCGAGGCCCCGGCGCATCGCTGGCATTAGTGGAAATGTTGCATTTGTGATACACCCTGGCTTGGCGCCATGGGAAATATTGAACAACTGTCGAATTTAGACAACATCCTGTGGGGCGAAGAAGAAAAAAAAGAAGGACGGGAGCCACAAAGATGCAGCCAGGTTGCTATTTGTGGACGGCGAGTGCCTCGAAAATAGCGAGAGCGTTAGGTTTCAATATAAGCCCCTCTCTCTGAGCTCGAGCTTTCTGTGAATGAGGCCCGGGTTCCTATCACACCCAACCCCAGCGCTGATTTTAGAACACAGGTGTTGACCTTAGTGGAGCAGCTTGTGCTTGCTGCAGAGGAAAATGAACCCCCTGAGCCCGGGCCTGTTTGCCTCTACAGTGCTGGTGCTCAGTGCATGTAGATGCTTCAGAGCTGTCACACCTTCAGACCTGTCATTCTATACAGCAGTACGTATTCTCAGAAAAGACATATTCTTACTGGCTTTAGATTTTTCCCTCCTAAAGTGGCTCATTTCACATCGAGTGCTGTGTTGTAAGAGTCATGGTGGCAGAATGGTCACCTTGTGGCCACTGAAGAATTTATTGCTTTCTTTTTATGATGCCACAGGAGTGCCTATATGTCTTACTGGCCATACTTTGCGAACAGAGGTTTACATTACAGTTTGTCAAAGCATTTGCCACATTTGGTTCACTGTGACGCAGACAGGCGTCTTATCATGTGATGTCTCACAAAGTGATTTGTTTCAGTCGCCCAAATCGTGGCTTAACGGGGCCTGAAATGTCAATTCGTGAACTTAATAACCACGAACGTCACTTTTTCCTCCGCTGTAAACGATACAATGAAGCTAAAGCGAATCAAAGAAACCAAAGAGGGCTGAAACTCAACCTTGGCTCAGCTGTGACTCACGGCCTGCTGTAACTTCTGCTCTGACTGTACCCCCAGACCCAGTAAAACACGCCCCTCTTGCAGTTGCTTCCTTGTTTCTCCCTGTATCCCCTTTTCTTTTCTTTTTTCTTTCTCTTTCTTTTTTTTAATCCAAAAAGGAGCCATTGACATTCGGTGTAAAATAGAGGCAGGGTGGGGTGGGGGGCCTTAACAGAGGAACGGCAGTGGTGTAGGGTGTCTCGAACCCAGTGTGAACAGCTGAGAGGTGTGATTTCACAGGCTGGCTCCCCCCTGTCAGAGCGCTGATTGGGCCGGACAGGAGGCGCAGGAGAGGCCCGGGCTTCTAAAGGACACCAACAGGTGGGAGGCCGCATTGGAGGGGGCCGCTCCTGGACCCATAGAAAAGGCCGATCTGCAAGGCCTGCAGTGGGCACAATCCACTGGCCAGATACAGAGGAGGATGGGTGATCACAGGAGAGCTGAGGGTGAAGCCGGGGAGTGGTTCTCAGAAAGCGGAGGGTTAGTTCCTGAGCTTGGCTATAATGGGTGGATAAAAGGGAGAGGACAACCACAGGGATGAGGAGTAAGGTCAGTTTGAGTTTTGTCTGTTTTTGAATCACTCTTGGGGATTCGCCTTTTAAATCTTTAGATCACGGCGCAGGAAGAGACAAAGTCTCATGTCAGCCAACAAAATCTTCGGTTTGTTGTGCTTGTGTCATTTCAGCTGAACTGCAGCATGTGAGTAAAAATCTGGTATCAAACCAGCTTTCTCTCACTTTTACTGAAGACACAGTACAACATGGCAACCACTTGTGTCAGGTGAGGGGAAGCTGAGGTGTGATGCAGGAAAGAATCAGGAAATCTGGTGCCTCGCAGATGAGCCATCCTAGTCTAATTACAGTAGACGAGACAGACTTTCTGGTGGCCATTTGGTTCAGATGTGTTTAGATTTATCGAGGAAGTCACCGCTTGTGAAGGAGAGGCGGACTGTTGCCTTCATCATAACCCCATTTGCTCACCATGAGAAAACCGCAAGAGGAGGCACAAGGAGCCCAGAGGGAGGTGAGTAAAATGCTTATTTTTATTTTTATTAGCTCAAGCTATTTTAAAAAGGGGTCCCCATTAAAATGAATTGAATTTTTTCCGCTCTTGAGGATCACTTGACACAACTGTCAGCATCACGTTGACTTGGCATGGCATGATATTTGGGAAATAAAAAAAGGATGATGACCTTTGTTTGATGGTATTCAGTATTTGCCTCATCCGCCCGAGTTATTTAAACTCAGTTCAGCATCATTACACTGGCATTACCCATCAAATGTCTCCCAGTATGATCAGTCCAGTCATCTGTCAGTATCAGAAAATTCACCTTTTACTTGACTAAGAAAACAATGATCAGATTTAACAAATTAAAAAGGAGTTTCATTTTTCCTTGCTTCTAGCCTCGCGGAGATGATAGAAGCCACCATTCTGTTCCTCTTTCACCCTATTTTTCCTTCACTCACTCACTCTGTCACAGTTAACCGCTGTTAAGCCGGTTCTTCCCG
>VUQR01024776.1:31223-71655 GCA_015108515.1 Hemichromis elongatus
TGGTCAGCACTACCTTTATAAAGTTTTTTTTTTTTTGTGCTAAGCTAAATTGCCTTTATGAATGATTTGGAAGGTGTGACCTATTTCACAACAGCAAGCTTAAAATGCATTGTAAGCAGAATACTAAGCGAGGGGAAGTGGCTCCAGCTAAAAACAACGATGCTTATGTAAGGACCCCCAAAACTGCATACCAACACCAGTTTGGCATGTTATCTTCACTTATTGCCTTCCTGTCCTTTGTTTTTTTTTTCCAGTCCGTCAGGATCCCCTGCTTGGAGCCAGCGAGTTGTTCAACAGTTTCTTAAGGAAGGCGCAGCAGGTTGGTGGTTATTTTATATCTAACCTGCATCCTGTTGGTCAATAGGTCTGTAAGGAGCAATGCACCTTATACCAAAATGCTGACACAGTGATTTCTGCTTGACTAGTAATTACCCTGACATTGCGGTGAAATGAGGTAGTGCTGTTCTTGCTGTTTGTCAGTGGCAGCAGCACACATACGCTTTCTTGGATTGGGTCATCTGTACTTGTAAGCTTCTGGTTTGATGTGTCAGATCGAGACTGGCCTGCATGCTGAAACAGGAGAAATGATAACATGAATCATCGAACAAATCTTTTGTTAAACATAGCAACATAGTTACTGTGTGTGTGTGTGTGTGTGTGAGAGACATCCGACTTAAAACAAGCTCTTTCCATACCAAAAAATCTAAGCAGGTTGATTTTAAGTCATTTCAAATGGACGGTGTATTCATAACTTATTCATACCAGGTAGCATCGTTCAGTCTGTGACTTGCATTACCTGAGGCTGTAAATTCATTCAGATTCATCCATCTGCAGCCACATCGCACCCATTCTCCTTTTTTTTTTTTCTTCCGCCCTCTTCTCCTCTCAGATTAGCACATTAGAGTCAGTGTTTATGTCACTTCTCTCTCACGTACTGTGAGGAAAGCAGCTCTGGAATAGGAGATGACTTGCCTCCCAGTGTCGGCTTTTCATCTGTGCCTTCAGTGCTCTCAGAGACCCCCTGCTGAGGGAACAGGGAAGATGATAGACGACTTAGCCAGGGCGATGAGAGACCGCCTAGGGACAGAAGACGCTGGAGTCAGCCACTTCAAGATTGCACCCTTAATATAAATGATAAGATTATTTATTTTGTCATAAGTTTTTTCTTTTTTTCATGCACACTTGGTTTGTGTAGTGTTAGAGGCCTCTTCTTACATAATGATATTCCTTTTACCTTTTAAAGTAGGCATTTTTGTTGTATGGTGCTTTTTTCCCCCCTCTAACCAGACGGCATTTTTTCCATCTGTGTGGCTCGTGGGATTTTTGTTGTTGACTGATAGGAATGAAAATATGTCTTTCACATAGAAAGTTGAATTTAATCCTTTTGTTTCCTGTTGTTTCCACAGGAGACCCAGCAAATCCCCACAGAAGAGGTTGTAATAGACATCTGCCTCTGTAATGGCCAGAAGGTCACAGTCAACATTCTCACGTCATATAAGACGGAAGACGTGCTTGATGTAAGTGTTGGACTTTTAAAGCGAGAGTAAACATGTTTTTACTGTCTCACACAGCACGGCGCTTTTTAAGTGCCGTGTTGGTTGTAATCTTTTCAAAAATCAAAAATGTGCTGACACTAGATTCACAATTAAAATGAAGAAGACAAAAGATTTATTAAAGAAAATGTATTAGGTAATTCAGTGTAATGTGTGAATACTGCAGTCAGCTACATATGTTGATGTAGTTTTAGAAGAAAAACTGAAATCTTAAACTTTTATCTGTTTGGTGTCAACCTTTTCATTAGTTCTGTGTGTTTGGCTGCAGCGCAAATGGACAAAATTCAGCCCCAAGGGCTGGAACTGAATGAACTAGATAAGTCTGCGCTGCTATTTGACTCAGTTCCAATGCAGTGTGTTTGATCAGTCACCCATGCAGCAGTGTATACCAGAACACTACCAGAATGTAGCATATTTAAAATATTTATGTAGGCATCCAGGCAAGTTATAAATATTTGTATTGTAGCCTGTAACCATGTTTCAGTTCAGTTATTCAAAGTGTGGCCTATTGCTTATTTCATTTAAATCACTATGTGCCATCTCTGACCTAGAGGCATTTGAGCTGTTCATAACAGATCTGACAGACACCAGGGATTCGCCTCAGGCAGCAATATTGCTTTACAATCTTTTGCGAGCTCTGAGGCACTACATACCATAAGTCAAATTAACCATTGTTTATTTGTATAGAACCTCCTCAATACAGCAATATTTCACAAAGCACTTTATAAAGTCTGGCCTACTTCAATCCAAACTAAGAAAAACTCTGAACACAATCAAGACAGGTGGAAAGAAAACAAATCTAAGCACTCTATAAAGACACTTGATGGCAAGATGAACATACCCAACAGGCCTACTTAAGCTTTCAGGCCATAATCCCAAAGGAGAGATTACAATGTGCCAGTGAAACAAATATACACTGTAATCGTCAATTAGCTTTATTATATTTAGCTTGTTGTTAAATAATCTGTGTAAGATCGTGGTGATGTCCAAATCATTTAGTAAACGCACTCCACCCCTACTATTTTTTTCAACCTTGAACACACACACAAAAGTACACACTCTAACTAATCCCAGTAAACACGGTGATGCCTCAGCGCCGTGCACTTTGTCGATCTTGGCTGTAAATCAAACTTGTTGGAGTACTCTTTGAAAGTTTAACCACAGTTAACCTCTGATCAAAGAGTTGGTGTATATTTTAGTCAGGGTTTCTGCCTCAGTGTAGTATTGCTTAATTATTTTACCAACTACAATGCTAGATTATTTTTTTTGTTAGTTTGTTTTGTCTCAGCGGTTTAAAAACTGTACCAGTGGTTTGCATTTGGATTTGTTTACTGTTGAATTATAAGAATTATAAGTCAGAGCATTGCAGCAATGGCGTTGTTCCAGCTGCTGTTAATCATCCGAATAAGTTAATGCAAATTGTCCACATATCGATTTTATTTATTTTTAATTTATTTGAATGTTTTTGGCTTTTTAGTGTAGTATTTTTTTTTTATCTGCTCTTTTAATCTTCTGAAAAATAAAGCTCCGATGAAACGATCGACTGATTGAATGCTGATGAAATTAAATGTTGTTGCTTTTGCAGGCTGTTGCGACAAAGCTTGACCTCCCAGATGAGCTTGTTGGTTACTTCAGTCTTTTCCTGGTTCGTGAAGGTGTGGATGGAAGCTTATCGTGTAAGTTCAAAATGATAAAAATAGAGCCACAAAAGCAACTTGAACTCACGCAGCATCCTCTCGTTTCTGTTATTGCTACATAAGGTACAGAAATGTTACCAGATAGGAATTATAAAGCAAAGAAAATTGTAGCAAAAATCCATTTGAGCTGAAAGTGTAGTCTGCCAGTAAATGTTTTAAGGATTATCTTTCCAGCTAACAAGATCCATAAAAAGATCCATCATTTATTGCGGCTGATTATTTATGTTCTTGCTGGAATTCGTTTCTCAGTAACCAAAAGGGACGATTCGCAGAACACACAAATCACATAGAAATAAATGAAAGTAGGATTTTTGGTTTAAACACTTAAACTTTCATTAAGCATTGCTAGAGAGTAGTTTCCTGTGGAACCGCAGGGAATTTGTATTTTGGCAACAAGAATACGGCTGAGTGTGTTTGGCTCTCTGTTCTGAGAAATTCTTTAAAAAAAAGACGCTGTGTATTGCCTCTAGAGAGTTTATCTTGAATCCAAATTCTGCTGTATCTCTAAGTCTCTAACTAGAATGCATAATTAATTTTTTTTTTTTCTGACTCCCAATGAGAGGTGAGGTCAGGTGTTTGTTGGCTGGTGCATGCAAAACATTTTGCAGTGCTGGAGTGATGTGAGTGAGCACAACATCCTCTATGCAGTGTTCTCGGCTTAAATGTATGTTGTGGTTTACCAACAGTTCCAGAGTGGTGCTGCATTTACAGGCGTCTAATTAGCAAAGTTGTTGCTTTTCCAGACTGCAAGAGGAGTGTTGACCTTCAGCACATTATAAATCTTTTTTTTTTTAAATGGTATGCTGTAAATGGAAATACACAATGATACTGTTTCATGTCAGGGGGAAATATATTTTTTTGCCCATGTTAGCATGCGGTTTGTCCGTTGTCTTGTCGTTGTCAATCTTACATATAGGAAGTGAACCCAGATGAACACGGAGGGGTCTGTATATTTTGCAGACATGTTGTTTATCCTGCCATTTCAATCTGAGGCTGAGTGATATGAAAAAGAAGAGGCATGTGCTAAATACGGTTAACTACACAGCAGGTCATTGATCAAGCAAAACTGATGGTGGGATGATTGACATAACAAGATAAAGAGAAAAATGCAGGCAGTAAGTTTCCCTGAGGTCGGTGTGTTAGTCATGTAAAATATGTAAGGACATGTTAAGAAGAGCCAGGGTGTGGTTTGCATTAGTGCTGCTCTTATTGTGGCATTTTCAGCTTTCCAGAGATTATTTATTTTCACCTAAAAATGTCCCATTACATGCTAAGCATTGAGATTGTTTCTCTTTATGCCAGATGAGATTTTCAACATCAAAGTAACCACTCTGTGTTTCTGTTTTCAGTACGCAGCCCCTCTGCCCATAAAAAAGACAGAATACACTTTTATAAACCTAATGGTAAACTAAAGGACTCTTTAGTCATCTGATTTGTGTGTGTGTGTGTGTATTTGTGTATATGTGCACTGAGCACATGTATTGATGGGTGAAAACAAAGTAGCAGCAGCAACGACCTTCAGTCTGCTTCACTCCCCTTAGGGAACGGACTGCAATAAAACAGCTGCAGATTCAGGGTCCATGTACACAAGAGCCTCTTAAAAAAAAGTACCGTACTGCTGGGTCCTGCACAGATGGTGTCTTCCCTGTTGTAGACATTGTTATCCATGTCTTTGGGACATGAGCTACATTTATGTTAAATTCTGCTTTTTTTGCCTCTTTCAGTTGTGCGGAAGTTGCAAGAATTTGAGCTGCCCTACGTATCCATTACCAGCTCGCGGAGCTCAGAATTTCACATAGTCTTACGGAAAAGGTATGCACCTCCTCCTGTTCACATCACGAGTATGAATCTGATCACGTCTTATTTTTCTTTATCTGTGGTAAAGCTCTTGGTGTAGACATGTAAGAAGAGAAGGTTAAAGATGGGCAGCTAATCTGTTGTCACCTCCTCTAAGAAGCTTAGAAAAGTTACGTTTTTTGTTGTCAGGAAAGTGATGATCATGATCTGACATATAGCGGGTTTGGGCCAGAAAATGTAATGAAATTTGCAGTTTTTATATGCAGTAGGTATCCCTTACAGCTACAGCATCTACAACAATCAGTTAAACTGTCTAATGCACTAACAACAAGTTAATGTTTGAACCAGAACTTAACCAACACATTAAAGAACAAAATAACGGCAAACAAACTTATATTATATTTTATCTTGCTATAGATTTCAGTTGGTGCAGAATACTTATTGCAATTTCTAACATCTTTATCACCAGTTAACTGGATAACCAGAGCTTTGATGAATCGTTTACTCTGAGGTTTAAACTTGTTCTCAGGGTTCATCAACCACCAGCCTTCACTTTGTTGAAACAAATCGATTCAAACATTTTATATAATTTAATTTCTCACCTCACAAAAAATGTTGTGCCGCGTCATTGTTTTGTTTTGTTTTTTCAGGTTGATCATTTATTTGACTGGGTCTAGTTTCAATAATCATCAGATCAAACTAAATGTCAGCATGAGAATGAATCAACAGTGTTTTTCGCCGCAGTCATCTGTATTACTTTTCGATTAATAAAAAGCTTAGCTGAGTCTGAGCTGTTGGTGTGGAGAACAGTGCATCATGAAAGGCTTGTGTCACAAAAATGGGTGGAAAAAGTAATACTATTAGTCTTAATGCTGTTCTGTTTGAGTGAAACAGCTAAATAAACTAGCAGATACTAACTGCTCGTTTAGTTTTATGCCTACATTCCAGTCTGCTGATTTGTCCTCTTTTCATCAAGATAACTTTTATCTGCTTCCTCCTTTTTCTCCTCCTTCATTATTCTGCCTCCTGTGGACTCTGGAGGTACACAGGATGTTTACTTTCCTTCTGCCTTAAGGAAAGTCTCAGTCCTGCTGACCTAGTTTCGCTGCGGAGTGTAGAAGAGTGAGGGGAAGAATAAACGTAGAACTAACAAGTGGCGGTGGAGAAAAAACAGACCCCCAGTGTATGAGATCCAGACGGAGAGGGAATCTAAAGGCTCTTTTTAGCTAAAGGAGAATGTAGGAATGAAAACATTTCACTGAAAACCTATAATGCAGTTCTCTGTTGCCAAGCTATATTCAAAGTATCATCGAAATGAAAACAGGATTATGAAAAACAGTGAAGGTTAGCGAGCAGTGTAATATAAGTTATATACTAGTAAGATTGTAGCTTTGTGGTATGTAGTAAAGATCCAGGAGGTGGTTTGAACCAGTCCAACAAGCAAAACTATTTGTCTCAACAGGGTCTTTAAGTGCACTTTCCATTACATTTGATGAGACAAAATAAAAGGACTCTGATCCAAACACAGTGCTTCTGATTCCACCACACATACTCTCTTACTCCTTTTCACCACCCTGGGTTTTACTGGTCGTTTTTGAATTGCGGATGTTGCTAAGTAGGATGCTTAACATCTCCTCAAACAACTGCTCCATTCAACTGCTCCTAACAGCACCCCAGTCAAGCGCCTACATGTTAAATTTTACATCTTTACCCTAAACTAAACTGAACACAAGGAGTGTTTTATTTAAGAACAAAAGTAAATAATAAATGTAACTGGGGCAGGAAAAATGCCTCAGTTGTGGTTTGCTTAAGACATTTCAACCAGCAGTGAGGAAGTGATACATCTAAATTGAATGCTGTTATGCTGGGTTTTTTTTTAAATAGACCCAGATCTGATTCTTCTCTCAGTCAGAATTTCTTGTATTTCTTTTTCAACCTCATATACTGATGCTCAAGCTGGCCTCAAGCTCCCACACATCTCTTTGCACAAACGTACAAGCACATCCCTTTAAACTCAGCTCAAATAATTCTTCAAACAAATGTTTGTATGTCTTACTCACTGACTGAGCTGAGGCATTTGTCCATAAGTCACTCATTTCATGGATGGATTTTGACTGTACACTGGGCAGTTTTTGAGAGACATCTCCATTGCCTCGTATTAATAAATACACAGTCCATAGAAATAGGTTTGTTAATGGGTTAGTGCATTGTATTGCACTGTAATGCTTGCTCCATGGTACAAAGCCCATGTGATGTGAATAGGGCTTATAGTAGACTAGTGAATTCATGGCTAGCAGTCTTTTGTTCTGTGTCCTGCCTCTTGCACGTTTTTTTTTCCTGGCATCAGTCTGATCTGAAACAAATAGTAGCATTATCAGTAGTAACAATGCAGCCGACTCCTTTCTACTGTGTGTACATGCATGTGAGAAAACACCACCTATTTAAAAGCAAACATTTTAGCAGTTTGGTGTGGAGCACTCAGGTGTGTTAACACATTGCCCAAATCTTCCCAACAGTGTGCATCCCAGCAAAATTCACCCTGAGGTCAGATTGTTCATGGTCAGAAAAACTGCAAAACAAAAACCTAGAGCTGCATCTCAGACTCTGCAGACTCTCTATACCAAAGTGTTCTCGAGTGTGAGGCCGTCTGTCTAAATGGCTAAAGATTGGTCAAAATTAGGGAACGCAACAAGACAAAAATCCCAAGAACAGCAACAAATCTACAACTAAATCAAGATGTTGCAATGGCCTAGTCAAAGTCCAGAACTCAAGCTTTTTGGATTGCTGTTGCAGGAGCTTAATAGCAGTGAATAAACTATTGAACTGAAGCAGCATTGTTAGAAAGAGTAGGCCAAGATTCCTTCACAATGATGCCAGAGTTATACAGAAAATGATTACTTTAGGTTACTGCTGCCAGAGCTTGTTTTTCTTTTTCACATGACTGCGGTGTCTCCAAACTTCTCTGGAGCTTAGCTCTCTTCAAATCACTCAAAGTTGACAATTGGTACTGGCTGTGTTCATTCTACTTTATTTGACATTGCCTTTATCTTTTTTGTCTCTTCAGCTACTGGGACATGGCATATGATAGTGATGTAATGGAAAACAGAGTTGGCCTGAATTTGCTGTATGCCCAGGTAAGAGGCTTCATCACTTAGATAAACCAGACACGGATTTAAATTAAACTCCCGCTGAGATGTGCACCCAAGCAGAAAATTTAAATTAGACTTGATTGTATTTGTTTCCAGATTGCATCTGTTGTATTTTATTGAGCTTGCTTGGTGCCAACCTCTCACCAAGAAAACTGAATCAGCAGCTGCTTCATCTGTGGGTTGCCAAATGCTTTTGTGCATCCCCCGGGTACATCCATTATCCATTATCGAAATATTGGTGTCAGCTTGTTTTGACATTGCAACACCTTGAATCTCGTTTCTCTCTGCGTCCCTCTTTCCAAGATGTCCTTCCTATTATAGTAAACTCCCTCTGCTGTAATAACGATTGTCTGGTTTTATTAAGCATTTTCGGGGCGGTAACTTTGATTAAAATCTGGAACCTGGAGCTTGTGCGTTTGTGCATATTTTGCTGAGCTGCACTGTTGACATGGCGTTTTTAGTATCGTTTCTCCTAGCAAAGGAAATTCATTGACCTGAATTATTGTATTTATCTGCATAGAAAAATAAACTTCCCGTTTGTTGCTTCACCAGACAGTATCTGACATTGAGCGAGGCTGGATACTCGTCAACAAAGACCAGCACAGGCAGCTCAAATCGTTGCAGGAGAAAGGCTCCAAGAAAGAAGTAAGCAAGCGTGCCTCTTTTTGATGTTTCTGCCATTTGAATTTTCTTTGCCAGCTGTCACTTGAATCCAGCTGATGTTCAGAAAAGTCTTTGTGCTAGGACAAATCTGTAGACCATAGATAATATTCCCTCTAGTGAATCGCATGTTATGCAATTAACCTAGTTTTGTTCCATAATATGAATTTTTAAACACATCCCAGGAGAGAATTTCAGAATTTTATATTGGGGATTAAATAAGCCTTAAAAAAAGACATCTAAAAATTCTTTGGTTGTTTTTTTTTCTTTTTTTCCTCAGTTCATCCATTTAGGCCAGACGCTCAAATATTATGGCTATATTAAGTTTGATCCTTGTGTCACTGACTTCCCCGAGAAGGGCTGCCAAGTCATCGTCAGCGCCGGAAACAATGAGCTCAACTTCCATGTCAAGCTGCCTAATGAACAGATGAAGGAGGGAAGCTTCAAAGTTACACGCATGAGGTGCTGGCGAATCACATCTTCTGTAAGTGGAAGCGTGTATGCATGAGAGTGACCATAAGTGGATTCAAGTATGCTTTTATTTTGTCGAGATAAAAGCGTTCCTGTTTCTAAGGTGACCTGTCTACATAAATCCTATCAGCATTGCACCAGAAACAAACCTTAGTTCATTTTTATAGCATTAACAGCTAGCTAAAATTGCTTACCTCCACACCATCCATCGTCATCCGTCCAATTATCTAAACACACAGCCCACACAAGGACAGTGCTAAATTGATCTTTGGTATTGATTAACACCTTTCTTTTTTCTTTTTCTTTTTTTTTGCATAATTTCAAGCAAGTACTGCTTGTAGTGTTTTTACCCTCAGACATGATGCAGTCTTTCCAGGCAATCACAGCAGGAACCTTCATTTTTAACTTATTGGTGTCTTAGCCTGGTCTTCTGACTTTTTCATACCTTTGAATTAATGCTGTCATTTCCTTCAGCAGTCAAGTAATAAACTAATATGAGTGTGTCATGTCCACTGGCTGCTATGGTATTAAGGTGGAGTACTTCTGGTCATGAGCTGTTCCTCCTCCATGCTTCCTCTTTCAGTCACTGAATGAAGCTATTATTTTTATCTTTAGTCTGTAGAACCTTGTTATAGCACACCACTTTTACAGTCTCTTCTTTACCTTTTATATTAACAGAAAACTCAAAATCAGCTAAATGTCAACTCTCCATCATCTGAGCCATCTGTGGATTCTTTGTAGATGATGTGACGGTGAAATCATTTACTAGCTGAGTGTTTTTGCATCTTGGCTACTTTGTCTTTTAAAGTGCTGCATCTCACACACAGTTCTTTGAACTTGGCAATTTAATGCAGTATCCATTAGTGTGCTGAAGTGCAGAAGAAGACAGAAAACAGCTCCAGTAACACTGAATTTAAACACATTGAAAGTGTTTTTTTTAGTGGTGAGTCTAACGAAAGCGTAGTGGTGCTACATCACACACCAAAGATTTAAGAGTTAAGTCATGAAGGTTCTGTTTCAACTGTGACCTTAAATCAATCGATCAGCATGAGATGGTACCCGAGTCCCCCAAGGCGATGACTGGGATTGATGAATCAGGCTAACATATTGCTGGTCCACTGCCCAGCATTTAATGGGTGTTATCTGTCGTGTTGATGGCGGGGGGGAAAAAAGGAACAAAAACCATTTCTTGTTGTTATTTCCGCAAATGTTAGAGACTGGAGACTGAGTCACTCTCAACTGTGCATCTGTCTCGGCGAAAAAACAAAAACAACCCCCCCCCACAAAAAAAAAAACAGGAAGAAAGACCTTTGTAATTAAAGAAATCAAAACAAAATAACGGCAGAGCTCTTTATCATCATAGGTCTGTGTACAGCCATGATCATGCAATCAGAGCTGGTTTGGGGATAAAGCTCTTTTGAGAGGAGTGGGAACACAGGTTGGTCCGATTAAGTTCAAGATCCATATTTATTCTGGAAAAGCGAAACATGGAGGAAAAAAAGGCCAAAGGCCAATTTTTATTGTATTTTTTTCTACTTTTTCAATACTTCTAGATTATCGTGAATACGATCTACTTTGAATTTTTACTTGAAGAAATCAAACTTGAATGACTGAATAGACATTTGAAGCACACGTATCATTACATATCATTTAATGCTATGCTCGCTAATTATATTTAATCTCATCTTGGGTGCACAGGTTTGAAATTCTTTTGGATTTTCTCTCATCCACAAACCTATACGTACAGGCTCATATATAAAACATTGATTTTCCTATCAATTTTGTCCAATGTACCAGTACCACTGGCAGCAAAACAGCCCCAGAGCGTAATGCTACCACCACCATGCTTAAGAGCTGATACAGTGTTCTTGGGTTTAAAAACCTCCCCTGTACTCCTCCAAATATGCCTCTCGTTATTGTGGCCAAAAATTATTCAATATTCAGTCTTTGTCTTGTCTGAGCCCAAAACCTTTCTCTAGAAGGTATTTGGTTTGTCTGTGTGGGAAGCTACAGGCTCCAGTTTAGGTCGAAGGTATTGATTTCAGAGCAGGGGGTTCTTTCTTGGTCAGCAGTCTCTCAGTCTGTCGCGATGTACATTCAGTTTTAAGTCATTATCTGGGAATCTGCAGTTCTTTTAAAATGCCTCCAAGAGACCTTGTGTAAACCTACAATTCTCCTTCTTTGATCTTTACTGACTTTCCCATTGTTCACAGTATTGGTCACACCAATGAGTGCTTCTAAACAAATGTATATTTAGGCCTGTATCTACACTTTTAACCCTCTGTGGATGAGAAAGGTGATTAACGATGTATTCTGTATGATTATTCCACCATGGAAAAAGAACAGTTAAAGGAAATCATTAAATATACCAAACTATAATGATGTTCATCCACTCATCACTAGATATTTGCAGACAGTGGAGTTAAGATAACAAAGACTGAAAATGTTGGAAAGCCTCATGTTTTTGATTACATGAGCACTTGACTATTTTTGTGCGCAAATGATGGTCTTTAACCATCTTTTATTTGGTGCATCACAAATAGTCAAAGGTTAGAATTTAAAATACGCTACATTTAACTTCCATCCATCCATTCGCTTATCCTTCTCCCTGGAGCCTATCACATCTGTCATAGGGCGAGAGGCGGGGTACACCCTGGAGGGCAGGGCCAACACACAGGGACAGACAACCATTCGCACTCACATTCTCACCTATGGGCAATTTAGATTTTTCAATTAACCTATCCCCACAAACTGCCTGTCTCTGGACTGTGGAAGGAAGCCGGAGAGCACCCACGCAAACACGGGGAGGACATGCAAACTCCACACAGAAAGAGCCCGGCCTGATGGGGGCCACCGTGCCACCGTGCTGCCTACATTTAACTTATTAATTGGATTTTTTTTTTTTTTTTACCTTATTTGAAACTTGAGCTCTCAAACCATCTAGAAAAATGGCTTGTTTTAGGAACGTAAAGCATCTCATTAACCAGTATTGTGCAACTATTGTGCATGAAACAGTTGAAATATGCATTTTTTGTGTTTGGACCCAGTCGTTTGCATTTAAGACAGATCCACTGAAACTAGAAGTCTTTTTTTTTACTGCTGAGAAAAGCATTATTTGAAGCTCTACCTGCATAATTTCTGCTGCAGTTTGAAAGATGAAACATTTAAATGTGTCTTTTGAATGGAGATGGGCAAAAAAGTTCACTTTTGTACTGCGTGTTTTGTGTTTGAGCAGTACAGTTATTATGTGTATCACAGAAGCTTTTACGATTCTCTAAAAGTTAATGATGTGGACACGTGGCATCTCATCTAAAATTGCAATGCATCCTAGCTTGTGTGATTACAGACTGAGCACCCACACTGCCAGGCAGGGTGATTAATTCCTGCGCTCATTCTCAGAGGTCAGAGTCATTTAATGAGTCCTTTCCTTAGCAGCCAAATATTCAAAACATCTCATTTGTTCCGGAAGAACCCACAATAAACCGTTAGCATGTACATGATGCATCTTTGTCTTGCATTTCCACTACAGCTACCTTCTGACCCGGAGAGGAAATGGCTTGTAGTGAAGGGCAGACACTGCTTAAACAAGGAATGAGGGGCTTAATTCTAGGGAGTGTAACACACCCATCACAAATATTTCTTTCATTGTTATCTTTCCTATGATCTTTTAGCCTGCCTGTCATTTGTGATGCAGGAGCTCAAGAATAGCAGCTTAAGGAGAAGACACGCAGGGTAGGAAATGAGATTTGGCTGCTTACATGGACCTCCAGTGACGGAGCTTATCCTCCGCTTAAAATTGGAAGTTGGATGCTGGTTGAAAAATGTTGAAATCGGTTTCTTTGTCATTCTCAAATGTAAACAGAGGAAGACAAATTGAAAGTGGAAAGAGGAAACGGGCCACAACAGAATAAGTAAATTAGAAGTGGTTGATGATGATAACAGAAGGCAAATTTTTTGTCTTTTCTGTCACTGCAGCAAGTTCCAATTGCCAATGGTACAACCAATCCCTGCAGCTCGGGTCAGTTTGAGATCAAACTGGAGCTGTCCTTTGAGTACCTGATGAGCAAGGACCGCCTCCAGTGGGTCACCATCACCAGCGACCAGGTAGGAGGATGATGGATAGTTAAACTTTTATATAGATAAACTAAAAGATAATTTTTTCCTTTGTGTATTTCGACTTTTTAAGCTTCTTAAGGTACAGTTCATAATCCTCTTTAGTGCTGATTGGATTAGCTCAAAAATGCTGCAGCTCAAAGCTGAAAACAGCCGTGTTGCTTGTTGTTTTTTGTTTTTTCATAGTTTATAAAAAGCTGAGATTTTGAAAAGGTGTACCAATAAGTTGCGTGCAGCTTATTATGTGTTCAGCCATTTTTTGTGTTTTTTTTTTGTTCTTTTTCAAACTACACAAGCTTGCTGCTTTATGTCTGACTTATTTTTGTGTGGATGTGATTGCAGGCTATCATGATGAGTATCTGCCTCCAATCTATGGTGGATGAATTAATGGTAAAGAAGTCCGGTGGCAGCATAAAAAAGGTTTGTGTTGACTGCAGTTAACATGCCATCATTTTGTTTTCCATACACACGGCGTATGTAAATGCATAAGTCATTCATTTATAGCTTTGACATTTATTCTATTTCTTTTGACTGTCACATTTCAGATGCTGAGGAAACGACACAATGGCTCCATCCACCGGTCTGACAGTCAGCAAGCTGTGAAATCTCCCCCTCTACTGGTGAGAAACGGGATAGCATGCATTCTTAGCTATAGCTTTTTATTTTTTCTTGACTGTCTGTTTTGTTTTTCTTTTTTCCTTCATGCTGCAGGACTCCCCTGATCCAAACCGTGAACAAATTGTCAAACTCTCAGTGAGTACCTTGTTTTTTCTTTTTTTTAAATTTCATTTTTACTGAATAGCTACTGAATGTTCCAAAACATTAGCATCGGCTAAGCGTTAATTATGCTTATATTGATTATTTCATATAGACTAAGCTGACCTCAGTGTCTCTCAGAGGGATCAGCGCCTCCAACTCGGCAAACAACATCAGCAACTATGCTTTCGAGGGAATCGGGGACGATGACCTGTAACCCACAATTCCCCTTCCTCTCCTTCTCATTCCACTGTTAACGACAAAGATTACAAGCTGAGCTGAGCCGAGCCGAGCGGTCCACGCAGGCGTCCGATTCTGCAAGATTGTAGCTTCTTCCCGGAGAATTTGCTGCCTTAAGCTCTCATTTAATCTTTGACGGTGACCTTTCGTGTTTTAGACTCTTGATTTGCATTTTAGTTACAATCATCATATCATCCAGCTCTCTTATTGAACTTATCACGTCATTAACGTACGTTATTTAAAGATCCTGGATTCTTCCCTGACTGGCTGCATGTCCGTTTCCAACCAGAGAGCCAACTGTTTGGTTAGACCCGGCACTAGTGAAGATACAGCAGAACTGGACGCGATGGTTCTGGAAGTGACCAGGCATATTTTTGAGAATGTTCTCTTCAACTCGAGCTGTAGAATATTTAGAGTAACTGCTTAGCTGCGTGACGATCAATGTTCGGCTTTGCTATATACCAAAATGCTTCCTCTGATGTCAGCGGTCCCCTTGTGCGTCATGCTACATGTGTGCCAAGTTAACAGAGATCATTAGTGGGGGATTCATCTCATAGTAGACATTAGAGTCACTCTTATTCAGATGTAGTTCGAGGCCTTAACATTTTTTTTTTTTAATATATACTTTCTGGGGTCACCTTTTCACATGGGTTGAGACTAAAGTGATGTTAACTAGAATCTTGCAGAATTTAATGGATGGATGATTTGGTTGAGCTGCTTGCACTTGCTGAACCCATCGTTTTTGCACACTATACCCGGTGGAGATGAATGTTTGAGTATGAATTTATAAACGTGTGTAGACTCTTACCCTGGGGCTCTGTAAATCCATCTGATTTTTTTTTTTTTTTAACAATTTTTTTAAAGGTTTCTCATAAATGCCAAATTATAGTTTACTAAAGCATTTTGCACAAAATAAACATTTAAAAAAGTCACTTTTTATATTATGTACATGCAATGAAGTATTCTGAACATTTACTAATATCTTTATCATCATAGCTTATTGTAATCAGATCTAATGTAATCTAAGCTGTATGGAACAAAGTTTAAATGGACCAGCATTTATCATGTTTACATAATGTTTTAGTTCAAATGGAAATTGTTTACAAATTTTTGCATCTGATTTTGCTTTGTGTGGTTGTTTTTTGGGGGAAGCGATGGCGTCGCGGGGCTTCAGTTCGTTGTAATTTGTTCGTACGTTGTTCCAGTCATCTCAGAGGATTTGGTAAAAGGTGCTTTGATGAAGCGGCTAATGTGATCATAATTGCTGGAGTGAACAAAATTTTAAAGAGTGAACATATCCCTCTGTTTTATAAGATGTATTATTCCATTATTATTTTTTTATTGCTGTCAACTTGACTTATTTCATGCCAGCAGATTTTAAAGCCGCTAACTGTAAATCAGTGCCAACCTATCAACAGCTTTACTGTCACTTTTAGCCAGAACTGCAAACAAAAATGTTCTCAGTATAAATGTCTTGTTCTTTCACTGGTGTCATTCTTCTGTTCGGTTGCTTTTACTGTAGGGAGACGAGGTCGCAGCGATTCATTTATATTTTCTCTGTTCCTGTCGATATCAAGTACACGAAGCTGCAAGGTCCTTGATGTTAGTGTATGTGTAGGTGCCAAACTTTTCTAATGTGCAGTTTTGTTTTGTTTCCTTTAGCATTGCTTTTGAAGGAAATGTTAGATTTTATAATCGTTGTACCGTCTTGATACATTCCACTAATTTTCATGCTGATTTTTAGTGGTATGGTCAGTGACAGCTGTCGGGTCATTTTGTCATGATGCTTAAAATAAACTCTGAACTTCAACAATTATGTGTTTTGTTTTGTTTTTATTACTACGTAACAGTCATCTTTTACCACTACTCCCATTTAATTTGCAGCAGCAGTTCTTGTGCTCTGCCACATAATATGCCAAGAGTAGCAGAGATAAGTGTCAGGATACCAGGGGGTGCAGTGTTTATAGACTCTAACTGCAGACTCACCAAACAGTACAAGTGTTCAGCTGCTTATTAACACAAAAATGCTATCAGCCAATCAAATTGCAGCAAGGAAATGTGATTTAAATGACTTTGAACATGGTATGGTTGCTGTTGCCATACGGGTTGACGTACTGGAATTTTCCCACATAACCATCTCTCAAGTTTACAGAGGATGCCCAGAAAGAGAAAATATCCACCAAGCAATGGTTATGTGCCGGGAATTGGCTTGGTGATATCGGACGTCGAAGGAGAATGACCAGACTGCTTCAGGCTGATAGGAATGCAGCAGTAACTCGAATAACCACTCATTACGACCAATGTATGCAAAAGAGCATCTTTGAGCGGACAACATGATGAACTTTGATGTAGATGGGCTCCAGCAGCAGAAGACCACACAGGGAGCCACTCCTGTCAGCTAAGAACAGACTCACCAAATTTGGACAACAGAAGAGCGTCTGGTGTGAGGAGAAACTCTGCGGCACCATTCAGATGATAGGGTCAGATTTTGGCATGAACCACATGAAAGCATGGATCCATCCTGCCTTGTATCAGTGGTTTATGCTGCTGGTTGTGGTGTAATAGTGTTGAGGATGTTTTCTTGGCTCACTGGCTTAAATGCCTACCTGAGTATTGTTGCTGACCATATCCATCTCTTTATGAAAACCTTCTGATAGCTGCTTCCAGCAGGATAATGCACCACGTCACAAAGCTCAGATCATCTCAAACTGTTTCCTTGGACATATTCATGAGTTCACTATAACAATTTTCTGGTTATTATTAAATACCTGATGGCTGATTATGACCATATTTCACCTTTAGTCAGATATGTAGATTTGATGATTTTAATCTTTCACTACTACAACTTTCACCACTCCACTTTAACCTGTTGGTGGAGCCTTACAACATCAAAGTGGTTAGTATGTCTATATTTCTTCCCATCCAGTATATTATATCCAGTAATGGTCTGTCGATAGGATTTTATGAATTTGTTTCTAAACACAGTCAAACCAATATAAACCTGTTGGTTCATTTTATCCTTCGGTAGAAATAAACTTTGGATCATCAGGATGTGTTTAGACAAAACACTTCCACAGCAGCTAATATATACAACATTCACAAACCCGATTTTGTTTGCTTTTTTTGTTCCTTTGTCTTTAGGAATGTAGCTGTAACGTGAAACGGTCACAAAGATCTGAGTAAAAATCAGAAGTCTGACGTCTGACATTCAATGAAATGAATTCTATGTGTTTATTTAAAAAAATCCTCACTTAAGGCATTTATGAGACACTGCATAAAGACACAAATGGCCACTTGCGGGATGTCATCACTAATCTAAAGGTACAATGCTCCATCATGACGCGGCAAGTTGGCGACCTGTCAAACATCTCACTTGCATAAAACAGTCAATAACAAAGAGTAAATCTGAAGTCACAGTTAATATTCCCATGGCAAGTAAATGACACACCACACATTCAAAATATGACTCTATAAAGTATGCACTTCTAGCAGTGTATAAGAGCCACATTAGAAAAAGAAAACCAATACACACTCACATGCTTGCTAACAGTGTCATCTTTTTTCCCTCAAAACAATAAAACGAAATTTCACAGTAAACAGTAATCACGAGTGAGGTGATTAAGCGATCTTCCTCTAAACAAGGAGAATCTTTCAAAAACAGTGAAATCATTTCAGATTTCAAAATCAGAAATAACTGATATGTCAATGTAATACAAGTTTGTGGGGCAAAAAATAAATAATTGAACAGCATGCTCATACATTTTCACATGTAATTTTTTTTTATCCTTAATCCCAAACTTGCAAAATGCAGCTGTGAGTAAGATTGTGCTTTTTATTTTACCGCACACAGACTGAAGATGAACTTTCAACATTATCTTAGTTTAGAATTAAATTCATTCTAATCTGTTCTTTACCATCACCTTAGCATTATAGCACCAAATCAGAGGGATGAGTTAAATCTTTCAGTACTATTAAATAGCACTTTGATAGTAGTACATGCATCAGTACATCAAACCAAAGGCAGAGCTTGTTGCTGAACGCAAACAAAGCACAGTGTGGCCCGCTCAAGGACTCATCTCTGCTTAAAGCTGCACTGTGCAGTTTGGGAAAAGCAGAAACACAGAATGCATGTCTAATCACTTCTGTCTTCTCATAATAGTAAGATGGGAAAGACATAATCTTGTACATTCAAATTAATTCATCATTAAAACATTTCAAAGGCTACACAGTGCAGCTTTAATCGTCCAGGCAAATAGTTGCATCAGTTCCACGTAACAAGGAATACTTGGTAGTGTCCTCGTCAAAACAAACAATCAGATATGTATTACAGTGTGAGAGGAATATTTTTACAGTTAGCCAACTGTGTGTTAACATACAGAATTAGACAGGGAGTGGACTTCTTTTGTCTTGACATGAAAAAAACCCCCCAAAAAAAGGACTAGAAGACATCCACATATTATCAAACGAACAATTAGCAGCCTCAGAAGACATCTGACAAAACACTGAAAGACCGACACACACCAAAACAATATAAAGGCTCTGTGGAAATCGAAGGACAACTTGCTGGTAGCTTAGTTTTGCTGAGTTAGAATTTATACAATCTCAAGTTTGTAGCATGAGTGTATCGTCTGACTCCCCTCCCTTGGCATGTACTGCATATCGACCCCTGCTTCCTTTCTGTGAGTTTGAAGCCCAACTCCCATCCCCTTCCTCACTTCCTGCTCTTCATTGTTGCCCGTCATCGGCACTTTCACCCAGCCGTCTGTGGCCAGGCCGTGTTTCTTCTGGTGTCTCTTGTAGTTGTCCCAGTGGCCCGTGGTGTAGCCGCACTCTTGACATTTATAGGGCTTTTCGCCAGTGTGCCGGAGCATGTGCCGCTTCAGGTTCATGCTCTGGTTGCAGCTGTAGCTGCACACGGCGCACTGGAATGGCTTGGCGCCCGAGTGCACCCGCTGATGGCGCTTTAGGTTGGCCAGGTTCCCACACGCGTAATCGCACAAATGGCACTTGTAGGGTTTCTCGCCGGTGTGCACTCGATGGTGCCGCTTGAGGTTGTCGAAGTGTGCTGAGGCGTAATCGCACTGTGGGCACTTGTACGGTTTCTCGCCGCTGTGAGTTTTCATGTGGCGTGCCAAGTGGTTAGGGTAGTGTGTGAGGAAGGGGCAGGCGGCGCACGTGTAAACCTTATCGCTGCGCTCGCCGGGGCTGTTGGGAGATGACGAGGAGTCTTTAGTCAGCATTTCGAGGGTACACTTGGCACAAATCTGGGCGGAGGAACCGTCCTCGTCTTCGAGGACGATGCCACAGAGCCGGCAGGTGAAAGGGAAAAGTGATGGCGGGAGGCCGCTACTGTCTGCTACACCCCCTCTTGTCGCTCTGCTGCCGCCTGTCGTCTCCAGCAGGGGTGGAGGAGGTTGATGACCTGGAGCTGGATTGGAAGCTGCTATGGGGGGTGGAGATGCTCCCTTTAGGTTATCAAAGGCTGATAGGTAGTCGCTGTTCTGAGCTGCCAAAGCCAGGTTTGATGTTGGCCGTGCAACGTCTGTAACTTTACAATCAGATTAGACAGTTGTTAGACATCAAACATAATTTAAAGACATCAAAATGAGCTTTCGTGTATCAGCACTGGGCAACTCGAGTAAAAGAAATGAGACACACCTTTGCCTGCAGCACCAGAAACCTCTTCTCTCTGCCCGGTCTCTTGCCTCTTCAGACTGTTCTGACCACTAGCGGTTCGTGGCGGTGCGTCCTGCCCCATCCCCACAGAGGGTACGTGCATGCGCTGGTGCCTCTTGAGGTTGCCGAGAGAGCTGCAGGCAAAACTGCAGCTGTCACATTTGTAAGGTTTTTCCCCCGTGTGAATGCGAACGTGTCTCTGGAGGTTCACCAACTGAGCCGAGGCGTACGTGCACAACGGGCAGTTAAAAGGCTTCTCCCCGTTGTGCGTCTTCATGTGACGCTTCACATGGTTGGCGTAACGCGAGGAGAAGCCGCAGAGGTGACACGAGTGCAGTTTGGCCGATTTGTCCTCGGATGTCAGCGCCTTGTCACCCATCCCGTTTCCCACCACTTCGCAATCGAGCTGCGTATTGGAACCTGAGCGAATCCCACCGATGCTTCCAAAAGGTGAGCAGAAGTCCGTACTCTTAGCTTCCCGAGAGGCTTTACAACACCTAAGGCAGTACGGGCCAACGAGGTCTATGCCCGGTCCCAGAGGTTCATCGCGGAGCTGTCCGCAGCCCCTGCAGGACAGGTAAGGAGGGAAACTGGGCTCAGACTGGGTCGCCCTGCTATCATCTTCCCTCCCATTGTCCGGCGTGCTGCGCGAGTTGTCCGTTTCACTTTCCATGCTCAGCTGGCTGTAAGCAGAACTCTCATCACCCAGAGGATACACGGAGAAACCGATCTCGGCAGCTACTTCTGCGCAGGGAAGACAACAGAAATATTTGATTAGGCAACTGTCACACCAAAGTTTACATTTGCAGCACTGCCTGTATTAATCAGTATGTAACTCTAATTAAACAGGTAATGTGATTTAAATCAAGAAATCTCGAGAAACTACAGAAGAAGAAAAGAGAAGATAGAATGAACAAAGGCAAACACACAGTTAAGATATACAGTTTCTGTAAAAATTGTGAAATACATCAACACAAAATGCATCATTATTCACAAAACCTAATCCGTTAAGGTTGTAAATGTACCGTGACTGAAAGTGTCACTGGAAAAAAGACACCAGTATAATCTACAACTGACATGCGTTCTGATATACAGCACGCTCCAATAGACTTATTTTAACATAAAGAAAAATTTGAAGTTCTTTTCATATTGCTTGGGACTGATACAAATGTCGGGGGGCGATACACAGTGCAGAGAATCTAGGGGACGCAATTCAGTTCCAATAACTGCACCTCGAAACTGGGATACGGAAAAGTAATGAAAAGTAAGGACATCTGAAGGCACCAACCCACTGTGATCTCATTTAATCACTCAAAACGAATGGACAAATTTAAACACGACACAAACTGGCAGTTGCTGAAAAGAAGACATGCTCAAAACATATTAAAGTATTGAATCTCATGAAAACACTTCATACTCACAGAGCTGCAAGGTTAAGCGCATTTTAACATGTTGAAAATATCATCTGAGAATATTCAGACATCAAAGGGGAGAAAAAAGAAAAAGAGATATTGTTTCCAGAAGGGCAGAAAGAAAAGCTTCAGGGCGGAGCGCTCTGTGGCTTCGGCTGATACGTTGGAAAGCGAGAAGGCCAGGAGACCACCTTCCGTCAGTGAGGCTGAGACGAAGTGCGAGAGAGGCGAGAGTTGAGGCTGCCCTTTTATCCTGGCCCGTGGAAACCCCTCGTGGATGATTACCGAGCCTAATGATAATGATGATGACTATAATGGTGAGGCTGCTGCTTCTGATGATGATGATAATGATGATGAGGGCAGATGATGATGATGATGATGATGACGATGATGAGGGCAGATGATGATGATGATGATGAATAAACGCCCTTTTATAATGGTGTCCTTGATGGTAATAGTCCTATTTTTATGACCCCATATAATAATGGTGTCTCGGTTCCTTTCTCTACTTTTCCATTTTTCAGATCACTCTGACAAAGAGGCATGCTGGGAAATGTGAGCTGATAGCTCCCATTCTCTTACTGATTCATTGTGGGACAACACTTCATTACTGACAAACTGTACAAACCTGTGACCCCGGCACACGAAAAGAAAAAAGATGGCTGATTCTATTTAATATGCTATTTAAATGTTACGTTTATATAAGAATTGTTTTGAAACAAATCTGCTTCACACTGCTCTGATGCTGAAATACACGATGAAGACCAAGCTGTGCGATCATCCAGTCCCCTTAGTGTTTAATCAATAGTCTAATTATATGAAATGTGCACTAAGATCTTTATTAAAAAATAATTTTTAAAAAACTACACAAGTAAGGAAGTAAAAGTCCCTAAAAGAGGAAACATTAGAAGATAAGTAGATGAGCAGACACAGTGAAGGATGCTGGTGAACAGCCAGTTCAGCCTTGTTGCCTTTTGAGAACAAGCTCGCATTTCAGCACAGCACTATCATTGTCTACTTACTTGTGAATGGCACTTTATTAGCCAATGAGCATCTACTGGCTAGTTCTCCTTTTTGACTCTAATAATGATCATAATTTACTAAATGAACTTATTACTTAAAAGTGGTGACACAAGGAATATTTTCCCACAGACTTCAATACAAACAGAAGTCTTTTATTACAACCAAAAGAGCACCCCTGCTGGCCACTGTAGAGATTGCAGGTTTTACTGCATTGGCTTCACTTTTTCGACCTGCAAAATACATTCATTTTATATACTGTGTATCATCAATCAATACGATTTTTATAAAAGGAAAACAAGTTTTTGATTTACTCTTCATGATCTGCAACTCACTATATGGTAGTTTTTTTTTATGTGGTGGGAGGCTCATATTGTGCACTGATTGCTGCAGCTAACCTTTAAAAAAAAAACAGCATTGTATATTTTATTAATACTCTAAATTTTAACTATTTTATACTTATTTTAATGCCTGTTTTGTTTCTATTTAAAACAACAATCCCAGCGATACCGAGATGAACCTGCACTATCCCAACTTCTTGTGCAGTGTAAAATACTCGATTGATTTTTTACTTCTTTATTAAAACATGATGAGTTTGTTTGGTTCCACTGTGTGCAGATACAGCTGCAGTGTAGTTACCAACCACAGAAACCATGGGTATCTACACAACAAGCAGGAATACAACAGTAAGGATTATAAGCTTTAATTTTATTCATAAAAAAAATGAATTACAAACCTGAGAACTTTTCCAGGCCTAGAATCTTGGTGTCCTGATCAGGATCATCAAACTCAAGGTCTTGTCCTAGAAGGAAGTCTGTGTCTAAGGGGAGGTTTTCTGGAGCTTCAATGGCTACATCATCTTCAGAATCCACTAAAGTCACAGAGAATCAAACATTTCATCATCAGAATCACTTCCTTACAATTTAATTATATTTTGTATAAATATTTTCATATATATTTGGTTACATCATAAAGCTGAGCTGTCTACACTTTTTATGTAAACATCCCATCACAATCATGATATCACTCACTGTGAACATGAGCCTAGCTGAACAAGGATTATGGTAAGAATACTGCCTTAAATCACTCAGAGAGTGATAGTTTCCTCTTTTAGTAAATATTGTTTTTATTATTTGGGTTTTGGGATGCTAGTTTTGAGCATTAATAAAAGCATGACACACTATATTGCCAAAAGTATTCACTCACCCATCCAAATCATTGGATTCAGTTGTTTCAATAACTTCCATGGCTACAGGTGTTTAAAACCAAGCACCTAGGCACGCAAACTCCTTCTACAAACATTTTGTGAAAGAATGGGTCGCTCTCAGGAGCTCAGTCAATTCCAGGGTGCTATCTTGATAGGATGCCACCTGTTGTGAAGTTTCCTCGCTAGTAAATATTCCACAGTCAGCTGTTAGTTGTCTTATAACAAATTGGAAGCAATTGGGATCAACACCAACAGATGTTGAGTTGCAAAGTGCACAGAGGTTGCTAACCTTCTACAGAGTCAATCATTACAAACCTCCAAACTTCATGTGGCCTTCAGACTAGACCAAGAACGGCTTCAAGGAGTGGGCTTTAATGGACGAGAAGCTACATCCAAGCCTCACATCACCAAGTGTAGAGCAAAGCAGGGGATCCAGTGGTGTAAAGCATGCTACCACTGAACTGCAGGGCAGTTGAGACATGTTCTCTGGAGTGAGGAATAATGCTTTTCTGTTTGGCAATTCAGTGGACGAGTCTGGGTTTAGCAGTTACTTGTCAAACTGCATCGTGCCAAGTGTAAAGATTATGGTTTGGGGGTGTTTTTTGGGAGTTAGTCAGCTCCTTAGTTGCAGTGAACAGAACTCTTAATGCTTCAGCAAACCAAGATATTTTGGACAATTTCACTCGGGGAACTTCGGGGAACAGTTTGGGGATGGCCCCTTCCTGTTCCAACATGACTGCACACCAGTGCACAAAGCAAGACCCATAAAAACATGGATGAGGAAGTTTGGTGGGGAAGAATTTAAGTGGCCTGCACAGAGTCCTGAGCTCAACCCGATAGAAAACTTGAACACAGGCTTGCAAGCCAGGCCTTCCTGTCCATCCTCAGTGTCTGACCTCACAAATGCATTTCTGCAAGACTTCTCAAAACATCCCATAAACACTCGTAAACCTTTTGAAGCTGTTACAGCTGCAAAGGGTGAGCCGACATCATAGTAAACCCTATGGATTAGGAACAGGATGTCACTCAGATTCATATGCATGTGAAAACAGGCAATCAATTATTTTTTGGAAACAGAGTGTAGTATCTATTTAAATATGGCTATAAAAGCCAAGAGCAGAAAATCTGAATTTTTCTACCCTACAACAACAACAAAAATCTGCAATCAAACAGATGGAGGTTTTTTTTGTACTACGGTTACAAGTAATGATGTGTGAAATTTTAACTTGGTTTTTTTTAATTTGATGGAATCCAAACAGCTGTCACTCTTCAGAAAACTGGAATCAGGCCAACTAAAGGGCATCAAGCTCAGCAGCCCATTTTGGTAACTTTCCTTTGCACCAGCATCTTGCTACCATCTACTGGTCATTTTAGCATTTGGCACATAAATAATAATGTAAGATAACTGTGTGGGATGATTCTACTTTTACATTTTAAAGAAACAACTTGTTATGGTGTTCTGGTCAAGTAAATCAAAA
Source organism: Hemichromis elongatus (assembly GCA_015108515.1). Lineage (NCBI taxonomy): Eukaryota > Metazoa > Chordata > Actinopteri > Cichliformes > Cichlidae > Hemichromis > Hemichromis elongatus. The sequence continues at coordinate 56,453 of VUQR01024776.1, forward strand.
TACTAGCCAGTGGAAGCAAGCCACTGGCTAGTATAATTAGGGCTGTGCAAATATTCACATTAGAAGTTCAGTTATAATTTTGGCTTCCACCAGCTATCAAATCCATGCCCTCAGGATAAAATTATCATGTTGCTCCATCCTTTCCACTTATGTTTACTCCGTTAAAGCAACAAAAACAAAAAAAAAGAAACTCAAACTCACTCCCACCAGGCTGTCAGACTGTTCAGTTCACATTTATTTATTTAGTTTTAGTTTTGTTTTTTGTTTTCTCACAAATCGCCTTCATTTAAAAAAGAAAATTTTAAAAAGACATACCCCTTTTCATTTATTAAAGTTTAAAAAAAACATTTTTCCCAAATTCTGTGATGGACTGTGCCATAATTAAGCAATTACAGGTTGGTTCTTCTCCTGTCTATAGACTTGCCAGTTCTCTTCTATAAACAACAAAGGGAAGCTGAAACAGCAATTAGACTAAGTACTTTTGTTATATTACGTTGTTAAGAAATAGGTTAATGCTAGTGGCATCAAGTTTAAACTCTTTCTATTGCATCCAACTGCTAACAGATTAGTTTGTTTCATGCTAATTCAGCTAGTGCTCAGAGTAAGACACAGAGAAGAAAAATGTAAAGTTCTTCCATTAAATACTAAGAAATGTATGAACACAAAATAGCACCACATCAATGGGAAAAGCGACTTCAGCATTCACACTAATACTGACATTTGTTACAGCACCGTCTGTCAGTATGATTTATGTAAAACATTTCAATTGCTTAAAAACTCAGATGTAAGTAAAGCAGATAAATTTTTAAATAAATAAATAAACAATCAAACCGCATAGTCATAGATTTCATTTAAAATGCTACAGTTACAGTCAGTGCAGAGGAGGGATGTCAAACTCATTTTACATTGTGGCCTACATGCTTTGATATTACTTTACTACTTTATATTATATTATAATACATTATTCAGTTTGATATTAAGTGAGTTGGCCCATTGAAACTACATAATAAATGTGTAAAATTACAGAAAATGTTCTGATAGTTCATCGTCCAGACTGTCTCAAATGCTAAAATATAAAATTCTTGTTAGTTCACAGAAAATCTCATTATTTTCTGTTACTCACAGTACAAGAAAAAAAAAAAGTGAACCTCCTTCATATTTTCCAAAGCCACCCAGTGGGCCTGACTGGAGTCTTTGCCGGGCTAATCCTTCTCACATCTGGTTTCGAGTGACAAATAATTCTGGGACTGTGGCTCAGGTCTGCATCAAGTTTTCAACAATAAAAAACATCTCTGAATACCTACACTTCACTGGCTGTGGATTCTGTTGTTTTTTTCTTGGCATCTTCCAGTCAGCCTCTCTCCTGTTTGCAATGTCCTCTTGCAGACTTCCACAACTATCAGCTCATTCTTGCCTGGAATATTTGGAAAGTATTTCTCAGTATTTCTACAGATGCAAGTACAACGTTGCCATACCACGTTAATCAAGGGATATAACTTACCAAACACGTACAAACCTATACAAAACATCAGTAGAAAACCATTAACATGCAAAAACTAAAAGGCCAAATTGTGATGAATCGTGGGCATAAGAAAACAATAATGGTTTAGATCAGGATTTATTTTCATGTATTTTAATAACACCAGCTGGAGGGCATTACATTGATATTAATGGAATCTAAACTAGCACTTTATTCAGTTATAGTGGCATTATCAAATTCTCGTAAAGATAGCATTGTTAGGACACAGGTATATCTGGGTTTGAGCTGGTGCATGTAAACAGTAAATAAGCAATAAGTAAGTAAAGACCATCAAGCTACTTCAAAATGGCTAGCCCATTAGCTCTGGTGCTGAAATCCGACAGAGGAATCCATCCAGTAAGGTAAGAAATTAAGTTCTAACATGCCCTTGTGTTGCATGAAGCTGGTAAATGTCAGTATACAACAAGAAATGACAGTAAGGTCTGAGAAAACTAGCGGCTCACAACCTTAAGACTGTCTAATCAAAGCGCGTCCTCGTCAGCTCGTAGTATGATTGACAAGTGCCATCTTTACTTAGTATTAGCCGGGAGCTAAGCAGGGTAACGTTCAGCTAAATTAGCTGGGCAGCTAATGTCAACTTCACTAGTTAGCTTTCGAGCTAACTTACCTAAAAAACGTAAATATTCCTGTCGACTGAGATGGTTTTTACCGTCGGTTAAAACGCCATTGGGTGTCAAGTGTTTTTCCCTAAATGTCCAACGTCTGGAGATCCGCCATTTCTTCATGAGCTGCGGTGACAAAGAAAGGCAATTAATGGTATTTTTCATAACTTAATTGATTTTCTGATTCGCCTGTGATCCAGCGGTAGCAACAACAAAGACACTTCCGAATTACGTCTTTCAGAATAAATGCGGCATCTCCGCTTAATGGTAAAACTTCGCCACAAACGCTCGTTTATATGCAGAAGTGGGTAGAGTAGCCAAAAATTGTACCCAAGTAACAGTAGCACTACCTCAACATAGTTTTAGTCAAGTAAAAGTAAAAAGTAGCCGTCCAAGAAATTATTCAAGCAACAGTAAAAAGTATTTAGTAAAAAGGGCTACACGTGTACTAACTGATCATAACATCTGATTTAATGGTTAAAAATGAGATTTTATAAACTACACTCCTTCAACAATGTTGAGGTCTGTAGTAGTAATACTTTCACACCCTTATAATCTGCACATCCTCTACAGTGAAAATAACAATATAAAAAGGTTCTACAGTTTACAGTACAGTTTTAACCATATATATTCAATTTGAGCTATTTGTATATATTGGAGCCCCCTGTTTCTTAAGGATATACTTTCATTCATTGATTAATTGCTGTAGGAAGCTTGTTTAAGCCTGAAACGTCTTCTTTTGTCCTTCGCTTCTCCGGTTTCCTCAATTTTTTTAAGGCTACACTGCACACTTATTGCCAAGATTTACCTAGTTCAGAGTCATCTTTGAGAATCACCTTGTTTATGCAACAATACATTTTCATACATTTTTTTTTTTTAATTATGTAAAAGTAAACTGAGCCATAAAGTACTGAGAAATATAGGCAAACATACATATAGGTCAGATTCTTTTGTAAAGTGTTGTGTTGGGATTAAAAGCTTCAGTGGAAGTGGGCATTTAGTGTGTAAGTCTGGAGAATCTTTGCTGGAGACATCCCAGGATATAACCTCATGTGGCATTTTACTTTGATGGTTAAGGTGGTGAGCACTTTTAACCTTGCATATAAAAAATGTCCCATAGATGTAAAAAAGTGACTGAAGAAAAGGCAAAAGGTTATAATTAATCTATTTTTCATGCCCTTGAAACTATTCAGTGACTTCTTGTGTCTTATTTCATACATTGTCACCCCAGATACTGGATCTTGTCCTTGTAGGAATAAAAGGCTCAGATATTTCTTGCAATTTCTAGCCTTCTGTTAACCGGGTGTATTGATAAGATATGAGCTGGAGTGCAATGGCCGAGCAGCAAATGGTTAAAGAGGTTAGCTCGAGACAATCTTTGTTTTATACTTTTTAAAAGTATCACACCTTAAAGCAGTTTGTCAACAACAACAAAAAATCACAATATTCATTTTTTCTTTTTCTTTGTGGTCTGTGTTACCTCGATTTACCTTTTACTGTTTTGACATTTTCTCACTCCTACATTTTTTTTTAGGGTTTAATAAATTACAGTTAATATTTATCTGATTTCTTTATTGTTACTAAATCTCAAACTGCAACACCAAAACGGTGAAGCGCTTTGAGCCCTCTGCCTTTATTTTGAAAACCCAGGCCTATGCCGGATGTTTTATTCCTTGCGGGATGAATCTTGACTCCACACTCCATTGTAAAGGCTGCACATCTCTCATCCTTAGATGCTTCCGTTTCCGAAAAATAATTTCCGGCTGCTGTACCTCAGTGGATCATTGTAGTTGTAGTTTTTGTGTATATAGTTGCGGTGAGGACCATATCATGAGCGTCATTCTTGAATTATTTTACAGTACTTAAAAAGAACATTATGTCTGGTTACAAAATGGTCACAGATCCTACTTAAGACCATAAAGTGTAAGTCCACTGGTCACAGGCTGACAGCTACTATGAGACTGGGAAACTGGCATCAAACAGATCTTTTAGGAATAGTTATGTGAAAACTAAACATTATTGGGAGGTCTGAGGAGGCTAGAAACTGCGCAGGAAGTAGAAACTGAGCAGCTTGGGTCATTTCACTGCGTGTTGTACCTGTATAACCTGCATGTGACAAATAAAGAATCTTGAATCTTTTTCTGTGCAAAAACATACGAATACGCTGTTTGTTACTTATGAAAGCAGACGTAAAATGGTAGGAAATAAAGTACAATACAAAGTAGGTCAATCAATCTTTCAGCTTCTCCAGGAAGCTCGATCAAAGGCCTGTAGACTTAAATGGGACTTAATTCTAGGTTAACAGAGAAAAAAAAGAATAGAGAGAACATTTAAGTACTTCCCCATTAACAGAAATGTGAACCTTGGAAGAAAATTTCTTGTCTGCTAACCCCCGATCAGAGTGGGCTGCAAGAAATCCCAGAGAACAAAGAGACAGTGTGGTTTCTCTGGAAGTAAAAATAGAAACAATCACTCAGTGGATACAGCAGTTAGCTATCATGTGTCAATATAAATCACCAAAACCACATAAACAATCTGCCAGGTTTATTGGGACAAGATGTCAAAAGGGAAAAAAAGGAAAACAAAGAAAAGAAGAATAAGTGCTGCGTGTAGGCTGCTTTGGCTCTATATCTGAAACGTGGGAGAATGGTTGTGTTTTTATCGGACTGGACATTTATGAATAGGAGATCCTGGGATTCTGCGTCATCTCATTGGCTCTCATCTCTGCAGTGTGCCTCCCCTCCAGGCCGCCGCACAGAAAAGCCATCAGGCAGCTGCTTTAAGAGGGAAGCCTCTCCTCACTGCGGATCTCCTTTCCACTGCTCGCCTCTCCACCGGACCGGTCTCGACCACCATACCCACCCCCTCTCTGCAGCTCCGTCGGGCGGACACGATTTGTGTGCGGCAGTGAAGAGGAGGAGACCTGGGGTGGGGAGTGGAGGGAGGTGGGTGCAGATTTCTGTGCTACTGTTTGGTCCTCAAGGGGAGGAGCCAGTTGTCGATTCTACGCTTGCGAAGAGAGAAGGCGCCGTGTAGAGAGGTAAGATACCCTTTACGTAATAGAAATTATTGTGCGTTTTATCCGCTGCCCGGACACACTTTCAGATGCGCATTCAGACCCTTTTTATTGGTGTTTTTCACTCGTGGCCGTGTGGAGTACGTGGAGGTGGAGGTGAATGCGAATACGTAGGCTGGCATGCCACTCCCTGCAATAGCATACTGATGCTCCGGACAAATCCCCATTAAATGATTCAAATATTCTGTCAGCATCCCCAAATAACTGCAATAAGAGTGGTATTTGCGCACGGCTGCCTTATAATAATCGGCTTTTTTAAAAATTCATATAATTTCCAGATGCACTCCCAATATGTACCCTGCAGGCCTGTGGTTTATTCTTAAAACGATACTTTATATTATTGAGTAGTTTAATGTAATTGAGGTGTAGCTGGATTATTTTTTAACTTCGCAGTACTTAAACATGTGTGTCAGAGAGTTAGCGTAGATTTAGAAGACATTGTCTATGACAGTGTTGTGAAATTCTACAACAACAATGTGATGTCTTATCAAACTAAATCCCCTGTGCTGCATGCGGGTATTCAACACTGTCGAGCAGACTATAGGCTTTCACAGGTCACTAACACTGTCCGTTACGCGCCGCATGGCACAGAAGCTCAATATTTTGGTCAGGGATGCCGTGGAGCGCTTAAGTGCGCGCGCGCGCGCGCGTGTCTATGTGTGGGTAGGCTGAGGTCACTCTCATGCCTCTGAAACCCGCATTGCTGATGCGGGCATCTGTCCAGTGGATATTTAATAGGGTGTATCATCACGCTTCCCTCCACCGAGGCAGAACTCAACATCCGTCTGAAAACTACCCTTTGTTTTACTCTCTTTTATTATTATTTAAAATAGCAACAGCTTATTAACAGGTGTCACATCGTCGAAAACGCCTCCAAAGCGAGAACATACTGTAATAATTGCTGTGACAGCATAGTTCACGCAGAGGACACGAGTCAGAAAAAAATGTGCTCTGTTTCTTCCCGCTTTGGCTTTTCAGAGGATGAGAAGCTGCTTTGGGGCAGAATCCTGATTGTGTAATAATCCCATCTGTTAGAGGTGGAATGCCATAAACAACTTTAAACACTAACTGTAGGTAATTATTCGTGAAGTCAGACTTAAGAACAGTGAATTCGTTTTTTGTTTCTTTCAAAGTGTACCTTTGCTCACTTAGAAAAAAAAAAAAAAAATAGCATGAGGGCATGATTTAAAAACCTTTAACTCGTGGTTTCACTGTAATTGTATGATGTATAATTAATGATGACATTCTTTTGACCCAGAGCAGCTATCTGAAAAAGTCAGACGTTACAGCAAAAGGTCATTACTCCCTTGAAGTGTTTTATAGTTCTCTATATATCCCTGAGGTGACTCCATTGTAGCCTGTGCATACAATAATGAAGCACATTTGGGATAAACATAAAACATTTAGAGTATTTTAAAACCATACCTAGAAATTATACTCAGACAATTTCTTATTGTGCTTTAATAAATTTGGGGAACTCATAAGAAAATGGTCAAAAAGAGAGACAGCGGATATAGATTTTCTTTTCTTTCTTTTTTTCAGAAAGGCCGGATCCCAGATGGCCTGCATCACTACTAACAGTATCTGTTTGTGTGACCTTCCCTGCCAATTTGCAACACAGACTTTCTGATCAAAAGTCTCAAAGTCAAAAACATCTGACATCATCACAGCTTTTTTTTTTAATCTTTGTAAAGCTCCAAAGCTGCAGAGGACAAATGAGATGACCTTTTATGCATCAGTAAAACAGCCTTGGCAACTTTGCTCATGTGTATTTTCTGTGTGAGTGTGTGCCACTCTTTTTGGTCACAGTAAAGGCGGTGTGAATCAGCATGCTGATTCATGTCAGAGGGTAACAATACGAGACTCCCGCACAAGCCTTAGTATGTTATGTAAGGATGTCCAGTGATACTGTGCTCGAGGGATCCGTTTTCTTTCGCCTGTTTGTAATAAATAAAAAATGAGCGTTTACTGCTGTGAATTAAGACTAAAACGAGTGTTTTAAGCTTTTGTTTTGCATTGACAGGACATGAAAGGAGGGCAGTTTTACAGTATCACTTCCTTTGGCTTGGTAAAAAAGAAGTTAGGGGGAGTTTAGTAATGTTATCAAGTGACACCTTGTTTAAATCATCTTAAGGTCCTAGCTCCTTTTCACCCATTCCTCAGTGTAGTTTGTAAGTAATTACTTTATTAAAAACTTTCATTTATTACAGATAATTTTAGTTACTGGCATTAGTCACTGATTAAACCTATGGGTCTTTACGCTGTTTTAACTTTGAATCCTAAATGTGTGATTTAAAAACCTGGTTGTCATCGTATAAACTCACTGACTGATTCTCGTGACTATATTTGTTCTATTCATTAACTATACTGTACATCATAGAGACCTCATTTGAGAATGGTATACATGGAAGGTAGTTTATGCTATGAACTTCTTATGAGATATGAAGTATGAATAATAATATATAATAAATAATAATAAATATGAATATGAGTTGAGATTAATATTGTCACACTGAAGAACCTGCTAATGTGACTGACTAACAAATGGTAATCCACCTACACTGTATGGACAAAATCACACTTTATACCTAAAGAAAAGCAATGGAAACTCCAGCCATGAAGCCCCCTGTGCACAGTTTCTGCGCTGATGTTAACACATTGAATGATATTCTATTATTATAGCATGTAAAAAGCTAGAGGAGTTGCATCCTGCTGGCCATTAAAACAGTGCAGGTTAAGATACTTCATGCCCATGCTCTAAAGCGAACCCTAACCTAAAACACAGTTACCTGAAAACCTATTGATTTACCTTATGGGGACCTTTGTTTCTTTTGTTCCCATAATACGTGTAATAGAGACAACATGTGCTCACTCTTTATGAATGGCATCTCTGTCTTAACTGTTGTCCTCCTGAGTTTTCTGAGAGATGACAGCAGGGCTTCTCTCTCTTCTTGTTTCACAATATGTATAGAGATCGTTTTTTACTTCATTTACAAGGGGAGGTGCACAGCTCGGCAAAAAAGAAAGTGTTTGAGTTTATTATCAGTTACCAGAGACTGCAGCTGCAGTGTTTTGAGAGTTTTGTGAATATGTCACCATGGTAACAGCACCACATCACGCATTTATGTTATCTAATTATTCCATTTAAAATATTTAATATAAATAATTAGTTAATTATGTCTCTTTAGAGTATATGTAGATGTGTTTGTGTGTGTGTGTGTGACACAGTGTCACAGTCACATTCATATGCTTGTTCCGATACACTGGAACCATGTGATTTTTAATTTGAGGACGTTCTTTGTTGAAATTTCTCCCATTACCTTGTTGTGTATCATGTAATACACATTTCCCAACATGACGCTCATGAGGTTTTTATTATCATGCTTATCGGTCCGATTTTAATGGTATTGTTGACACTGAGCTGATCTAAACAGCAGTTTCTACTGATTCTGTATCACAGCCACTGATCATCTGTGTATCCACATAATTAGGTTACGTAAATATATGATGATGTTGGTAAATGCAAGTGTGTGCATGTGCATGTCAGTATTTTCAGTAAATGGGAGATCTGTTTCAAAATCATGAAGCATTACAGTTGAAGGATGCTCTGTAGTTTGGAAAGCCGGACAGCAGCAGGAATTTAATTAAACGAACACAAGCAAGCAAGAGAAACAAGAAAAAAAAAGGAACCAAGATGCCCCAGAAGTATTGCAGCTCAGTGGTGACTTAAGTTTAGGGCACTTAGTTGAGAGACTCATGCAATATTCAGACTACATTTACTGGATTTTTGGTCATAACTAGACTGAAAATCTTCCTGGTAGTTCTGGTAACTTTGGATGACCCTCATCCTAATAACCTGGAGCTCAAAAATCCTTGTAAGGTCTGACAGCAGCATGAATCAGCACTAATTTACATTTAGTCACTTGGAGCCAAAACGAAGCAAACTTTAGTTGTAGTCAGTATATAATGCACAAAAGAGTGAAACATATAAGTAGGTAAATTATTCCAGTAAAACATCAGAAATTTTACTTCAATGAATCCATAAAATATTCCTTCATTTATTTACTCGCGTGTGGTTTTAAGCTGTAATCTAGTCAATTAAATTTTGAGATGTTCTGGTTCTTGTTGCTATAATGTTGTATACAATCTGATCTCAAATGAGCATTCTGTATAAAGGCACTACCTGCTTATCTCTTCATCTTTACTTCATTTCCTCACAATGACAACTTATCTAAGTCGTTAGGCAGCGAATTGTGTTGTCTAATTGCTTGGCAATCTGTGTCATAGTGTAGAGCAACAAACCCACTGAGCTATGTTTTAAAAACACTCAGTACTACATGCATCAGTTTGCCGGCGTGCGCTTGAGTGCCTGCATTTACATAATTATATGTATGTGAGCATATATGCATGCAGCTCTTTTTGGTGTGTCGTGCGTGTGCGCTTTTGATGTTTTCATCTGTGGGAATTATTTCTATAAATAAACAGCAGCTGAGTGGTGTGTTCATCACAGAGGTTGGTGCTTTGGTGAAGGTCAGTCCCCACAGAATACGGATGATGGGGAAATTCAAGTGGATGCACAATTGGGATGCTATATTGGGACAGAACTGAGTTCCTAGGCTCTGGATATAGAAATGATGAGCTGGTTACTGTTTTGTTTTTCCACTGGATTTCCTTACTGAAAATAGTTATTTTGAAGCAAACAAATGCGTCCATGTGAAATCCAAGTCTTTTGAGGACCACTAGTAAAGAATTTTTTAATAAATGTGGGGAAAGTAAATATTTTATACCTCTGAACTCCAAATTCTTTAAACTGGTGGACTTTAAAGAAAAGGTAGTTAATTTGAAACACAAAACCAACACCCTGGAGGTTCTTGATCTGATGCTTTTCCTACTGATTTTGAAAAAGTACCATCACATTTAGTATCTTTTTGGGGTTCTTCAAGGGAATTTCTCAAGGCAGTAAGCAATCTGGAAGACTTGGAGGAGACTAGGTGTAACTGTGTCAAATGTGAGAATGTTTACACACAACTCTAATCATCTAGTTCGTATTTCTTATTGGAAGATCATCCTACAATTATTATCTGAGCCCGTTCTCACTTCCGAGGTGTAACATCCCAACGATTTGTCATGTCCCGCAGCATTCCTGAGGAACGTGAAAAGTGACTTCCCGTGTGCTTAAGCTATGCGCCGGGTTATGGATGAAATCCAGTAAAATGAGACTTTCCAGCCATGTATTCCAGCCCTAACCCTAACCTTAACCATGACGTTAAGTAGTGTTTTCCAATGCGATTTTAAGAAAATGAACGAACACGTGTAGATTGATTCCAAACTGTTCTCATGTTTCCTAATTTTTCCGATCTCATCATTTAGGAACATCAGTCATTTAATTGACTATGTTGACGATTTGTCACCTAGCTTTGGGAGTGAGAACGTGTTAATTGACCAGCCACTTTGTTCTGTAGACCTTGCTAATACCAGGTTGGACCTCCTTTTGCCTTCAGAATTGCTTTAATTCTTCATAGCATGGATTCAACAAGGTGCTGGAAACACTCCTCAGAGATTTTGGTCCACGTTGACATTATAGCATTACAGTATCTGCAGATTTGTTGGCTTCACATTCAAAATGAATCTTGAGATCTAATTACTGTAGAGGCCATTTAAGTGCAGTAACTTCATTGTCATAATTAAAAAAAACAGCTTGGGATGATTTCAGCTTTGACACGATGCGATGTCCTGCTGGAAGGTCAGAAGAAGGGTACACAGTAGTCATAAATATCTAAAAGATCAATATGACTCTTCAGTATATGGAGATAACTTTCAAAGGGCAATGATCTAAAAAGGGTCTGCTGTTCATGTTGATAAATGCAAATGAAATAAAGATATAGCCCTAACTCTGGTCTCAGAGAGAGACAGAGCAGGTACTTATTACTTCAGTGTATCAGAAATCCAGATCCTTTGTATGTCATTGTTACTTAAATAATGATGAAGCTTATAGTATCTGCAGAATTACCTCAGCTCCTGTAGTCATTGCATATCATTAAATAATAATAATAAGACAAGCAAACAGATAGATAGATAGATAGATAGCTTTTATACATTTTACTGTTTTCCACAACTGAAGAATTACTAAAAGCAACTGGAGAGCTTGAAATAGATGATCTATAATCATATCACATTTCAGTCCATATCCCTTGGTCTCATTTGAGGTAGTTGCATGGAGACAGCTATTTTAATTGGTCTGGGGTTTCATGAATCACCTCATGCTCCCTTTGCTCTCTGGGGCTGATTATGAACGCTTGCTGCTGCCTAATGGATGCAGAATGAGTTGTCTGTGGTGTCTGTCACCGCCTCTCTACCGCTTCACCCTCCTGTCTCCACCAGTCCTTTTTGTCAGATCAGTCACAACTTTCACATCTTTCTGCTCTTTGTGTCTCACAGCCGTGGCCTCAGTGCTTGTCTGGGCTATATGATGAACAGGCCATGGTGTAGATAATACCCTTCCATGTGTTTGTATTTTTAAATTTATCTCATATAGAGATTCGGGAGTAAAATTACAAATCTTATGCTTGAAATAGCTGTTTGTCCAGCACTGTTGATGATTAGTTTTTTAAATCATATCTCTGATATGTGTTTGATTTGGGTTCATGTAAATTACATTCAGTCTCATGTCTGCTAAGCACTCCACCTGTTTATAATACTGGTGAGTTATGTTATTATTAATATTTTAAACAGGATTTCTCATTGAGATCAAGATCTCGTTTTCACGTGAGACCTGTGTACAAAAGACATCTACAGATTAAGAGTACACAGACTAATACAAAGGCAGAAGATTCAAAGACACATTATAGGTGTTTATAAATTAAGAAAAGCATTTGCAAGGACAGTTGTTTACATATTTTAAAATGTTGCAATTAAATCACAGAATGTAGCTTTGCATTTTTTTTCCAAGTTCAATGTGATTAAGAGGCACAGCTAATGTGAAAAAAGTCCAATGAGCTGTCATTGTATCCATATAAACTATCACCGTAATAATAATAAAGCTCAGACAAAACTATACCTTATACAAAAGTTAATGAGAACCAAGATCTGTTTTTTGTTTTTTGTCTTTATATGTGACAATGGAGGGTTTTAATATGGACTGTATGCTGGATACTTATAGGTGACCTTGTGAATAGCTCTCAGTTGTTTTCATCAGACTGGAAAAACAAGCTTATGTTTCATAAGATGATTTTGAAATGCAAACTTTGGATTTTTCAATAGCCAGGTCAAGAAGGACCCAGTGGCATATAAGACAGTGTCATCTGCATAAAAATGTGTTTCACAATTTTAGGAAGCAGGGATTATACTGTAGAAGGTGAAAAAAATAGATCTAGCAATAATTTCCTGTGGAATGTCTCTAGTAATGACAGGGAGACTTGACCTGAAATCTTTGGAGACTGCTCATAAAACCATTTAATGGACTGTCATCTAAACCAATTATAACCGATTGTATCAAAGGGGAAAATTAACCATAGAAACTAAAACCATTTTTCTGTTCTGGGCCACAAACATGCTGGCTTCTGCTATAAAGTTGAGATTTTAACATAGAAGTTTATGAGGACTGACTCCAGGAGACAGATTCGTAGCCACAGGTTTTGGTACTTCATATAAAATATGAAGTTGGACAAATCTGTATATACATAAATATGATAATTAAATTAATATAGAGTCCAGTTAATCTATTGTAGTATTTCACCTTGGACAAAATCTTTCATTGTGTAAACCAAATCTTCGAATGCTATGACTAGATGTTCTTAATTTATTTGATATTGTAATGTTATTTTTTTAGAAAATTGATAGTCATTACATACTTGTGTTTCCAGGTTGAAGGACTGCTAACAGTGGAGAAAAAGCCTAAAATGATGAACAACAGTCGACCAGTTCAGGACTAATTCAGACTTCTGTGTGGGTGGAGGAGGAAGACTGAAGAGAGACAAAGTAAACCACATGATCAGGCCTCGGAAAGGCTCCAAATTGGTGATGTTCCCCTCAGGCAGGGATTACCTCCTCCCCGTCGTCTCTCTCTCCATCTCACCCACTCACCCTCCCTCATACAACAGAGCAGCCGTCCAGCTCCAAGACTCTGAGCCGTGAGAGCGCGCTGTGCTCGCCCACCCGCACACAAACACACGTGCTCTAACATCGCTTTTGCATCCTGCTCATGGTCGTTGGCCTGTTCTCCTCAGCTGCTGCTCCTGCTGTAGTTCTAGACCATGAAGAGGCCCAAGCAGCAGACTGGGCCCTTGAGCTTCCTAAATTTCTTCAGCCGAAAGCCCAAATCAGAGCCAAGGGTGGACAGGCCTGTGGAAGCCTGTCCCAAAGAGGAGGTGGCCATTACACTGACCCCAAGCGAGCATCCAGAACAGGTAAGACTGATGCTTTGTCGGCTTGGAGTGAGCATAAGCAATGAAGGAGTTCTTTGTTTGGGCTCATGCAAGTTTTGGTAAAGTAACCAACTGAAAAATATTCTAACTTGTCATTTATGTATTCCATTTTGAAATCTGCATTTATTTTTGAAATTTGTAGCTCATAGGTGATCGTTATCCTTGTGTCCGTCAGAAGATGGAAATGTCTCACAGATGATGTAGAAAAAAACTCCACCAAGCCATTGATCATTAACTTTAGAGCCATGCCCGTTTGCTTGCTTTGTTCTGTGCTGCCACTGAACAAATCCATTAGCGTGTTTGTACAATTAATTGGTCATTTGTGCAAATGATGTTGCCAAGAAACCAAATGAATTACAGCATTCCAGCTATGTACACACTTGCTAATACTCCATTCATTTCTGAGAGCCCTTCATTCTGACAAGCATGCTGTGTTTGGATTTGGTACATCACCATATCCTGTAACTGTTCTTAGGACCTCACAGCAGAAGAGGCTGGAGAATCAAGAGTTTCTGGAGCAGAAAAAGGAGAAGGAGGAGGTCCGCCAGCATCACTGGCTGAGGTGGGCGAGAACAGCGCTGCCACAGGCGAGTGCGTGGGTGGGGTCAGCCGGGTTTCCACCGATGTCCTTTCCCTCTCCTCCTCCAGCCAGGACCAGCTATTGGACGAGCACCTAGAAGAATGCCCACTGTGCCTGCTCAGTCAACCGCGCTGCCACTTCCCACGACTCACCTCCTGTTCTCACAGGGCATGCTCTGACTGTCTACGCCAGTACCTGCGTATTGAGATATCGGAGAGTCGTGTGGGCATCGCGTGCCCGCAGTGCCCGGAAACACTGGCAGCTCTGGATGTTCGTGCCATTCTGGATGATCGGGCATTGCTGGAGAGGTTTGAGGAGTACCAGTTGAGGCGTTTTCTGGCTTCTGATCCAGATACACGCTGGTGCCCTGCGCCTGACTGCAGGTGAGAAGTGAGCTGATACCATCTACAAACATACTGTTTTAGGCTACGTCCACACTAGTCCGGATCTTTTGGAAAACGGAGCTTTCGTGGAAAAACGATCCCCGTCCACACTATCGTTTTGAGTCGCTTTTCACACCTTTGCGCGTCCAGTACCGCACATGCGTGAAATGTTAGACGAGCCGACCTGCCTGTTGTTTATTTACTTTCCGGCTCTTTAAAACGAGCGGCGAAATGGCGAGACAAAGCACCGAATGTGTCAAATGGAATGATAATGAGGTGGAGCTGTTGCTCCGAGTCACAAATGAGTATATATTAATCTTCAACACGGCCACTAAAAACGTATTGACTGAAACTAAACTGAAACTGAGCAAACAAAACGACAAAACAACTGCGGTACGATGCCGTCTGACCATCTTAGTTAAAGTGGTCACATGACTGCATCATATGACTAACATACGTCACCGTTTTAATAAAAGCTCAGTTTTTGACGTCCACACTACGCGAAAACGCTGCGTTTTTAAATTGATGCGTTTTCGAGACCGTTTCCAAAAAAGCTCCGTTTTCCCTCCGTCTCAGTGTGGACGGAGAAAAAAGATGCG
>VUQR01024779.1:0-11643 GCA_015108515.1 Hemichromis elongatus
TTATTGCTTAGCGGACGTGGACCTGGCAGCAACCAAAACCGTTTCGAGCAGTTTTGGGAGTATTTGGAAAGAAACATAAACGAGATCAGTTTTGTTTCTCACCTGTTCACTAAGCAAATAGTCACCCTAAAAATGGCTTGCGAACCCAATCATGCCCGGCTGCAGTGCATGCTCTCATTGACTTTTGGGTTTTTCATCGTGGAGGTGGTGATCAGTCGGATCACCTCGTCCCTGTCAATGCTGTCGGACTCCTTCCATATGCTGTCGGATGTTATCGCGCTCGTCGTGGCTCTGGTGGCGGTCCGGTTTGCCGAAAAAACCCAGGCGACCAACAAGAACACCTTCGGATGGATCCGGGCGGAGGTGATGGGGGCTCTGGTCAACGCCGTCTTTCTCACGGCGCTGTGCTTCACTATCGTCTTGGAGGCGATCCAGCGTTTCACCGAGCCCCACGAGATCGAGTCCCCAGTGGTGGTGGCCGGGGTCGGTGCCGCGGGGCTTCTGGTTAACCTGCTGGGTCTCTGTTTGTTCCACGGCCACGCAGGCGGAGGCCACGGACACTCCCACGGAGGACATTCTCATGGGAGTAAGAATAAGCGGGGCAAGGGAAAGGCTGGAAATGGCTCTTCGGGAGAGGAGACCAACAACTTGGTGGGAAATCACAACAGCCCAGGCGATGGGAGACCAAGAAATGGTGAGCAATGAGAGTTGTTGGTGTTTTAGTGGGGAAATGGACAGTCCACCCTCACTGTCATTAATCTGAATACATGTGCTAGTCTTTATCTTCATTGTTAGCACTCCAGATTGTGTAATAGTGCATCACCAGTTTATCACCAGCCTTCCCTGAGAACTGCCAAAGTGACTAGGACTGTATGACGAGGTGTTTGAAAGGGGGATTTAATTTTATTCAAAACGGATTACATGTTTTCTTATCACATGACCAAAAATAACAGGACAATGCACAGAGTTTTGTTGTCAGTGACAAGATTTTTTTTCCATCTTAACTATATGATTAACAATCGTCCTTATATGTATAGTCCCCATGGTCAGAATCGGCCCGTTGTGGGGAGAGGGGGTAAATATGGAAATAAGCACAGTCAATCCAGGCAAAGGGGCTGTGTTACCTTAGTCTTTGCAGTTTCTTACTATTTGATAACATGAACTGTGTTACTATAGTTTTGTATATAAAATACCAAATGACAACCCTGTTACGCCCATTCTTCTTTTAGGGTGTGTGGGAAGCAAATGCTTCTTTATGTAGGATAAACCCCAGTCTGTATAACTTGTGTGAATGCTGTGTGTGTCAAAGTCCATTTGATTATTTAACCGTCTCCTTTTTTAATCTTTAGAAATCAGCTGTAAAGGCAACACAGAGGTGCAGATGAATGGAAACACCCACTATGAGGAGATGGATCCCGAGCACGACTCATCGTCACAACTCAACATGCGCGGGGTCTTCCTGCATGTGCTGGGCGATGCCTTGGGCTCCGTCATTGTAGTTGTCAATGCTATAATATTCACTTTTGTGTGGCAGCCCTGCATAAAAGGTGAAAAGTGTGTCAATCCGTGCATCAACAGCCACTCCGCTGACCAATCCTATGACAACAACACCGTTGTCGATCTACATGTGGGTCCAACTGTGCCGACTATGAAGTTCGCTGGCCCTTGCTGGGTTCTTTACCTTGATCCCACGCTGTGCATCATCATGGTGAGCATCTTGCTGTACACTACCTACCCTCTGCTCAAAGAGTCGGCCCTCATCCTGCTGCAGACCGTGCCCAAGCAGATCAACATGCACCGGCTCAACGAGCGTCTGCTGAGCCTGGACGGCGTCCTGGCCATCCACGAGCTGCACATCTGGCAGCTGGCTGGAAGCCGCATCATCGCCACAGCGCACATAAAATGCCACGACCCCACATCTTACATGGAGGTGGCCAAACGCATCAAGGACTTCTTCCATGACGAGGGCATCCACGCCACCACCATCCAGCCCGAGTTTGTCACTTTCAGCTCAGAGTCTCGAGACTCCCTGTGCGAGCTCTCCTGTCAGACTCAGTGTGCTCCCAAGCTGTGCTGCAACGCTGCGGACAAACAGAACGCCGGGTCCGACAGGAAGGCTGCAGTCGCTCCAAACCTGGAGGTGATCAGTGAGACCTCCGAAGCGGCATCGGGGGCCATAGTTCAGGTGTGCCCTGGGTCTGAGGTTGAGGTCAGCATTGCCAGAGAGGTGGAGTCTTCTCTGTGAGATAAAGGGTGTGGAGAAGAACAGAGGGAAAGCAAGGAAACCTCCACTTTGGGCAAAAACATCATCATTATTTGCAGGAAGCTGTAATATTTGTGACTTAATCATTGTCCTGATAGGTCCTCTTATTTTATTATTGCCCACCCCCCCTTTCACTCCCTCCCATGTTCATACATTGAGCCTTAGTTTGTTCTCAGCTCTTTCCTCTTCCTCAGTGTAGTATTTCTACACCCTCTCCCAGCCTCTCCTCTGCCACTCAGGCCCTCTCTTGTTGTCCGTGGCTCTGGCAGTATGGCGGTATGGTTGCGATGCATGTTGGGGCACACTGACCTCATCTCCTCCAGGACTGGATCAAGGCCTGCATGAGCATCCCTCATTAGCACCGTGTTGTGATGTTTCATCTCGTCTCATGGTGTTTCTGTGCCAAAGCTTCTCAGTGGACCGAAGGGATCAGAGGGACGTTCTCCCCTCCAAATGGACACACAGCACACACATCACTAGGTTATTTATTTAGCCTATGGACCTGCTGGCAAAGAGTCTACCTTCTTCTTTTTTTGTGTAGGCTTTGAGCAGACCTATTTTCTTTTTATCCTCTGGCCCCCAGGTGGAATAGTATTGTATTGCATAATAATTTATGTACCTAAGTTATTAGAAATGATCTATTTCTCTGTAGATGCTGTTTGTAATATTAGTTTGGATGATAAACATTTATTTCTTCTTTTCTTTTTATGATATCTTTTGAAGCCATCTATGCTGAAGTCCATTTTTTTCCAGGTGTGGTGTTTTTTTATAATGATTTTGTTTCTCAGACTTTTTCGTCTGGTCTTGACTCAGATTTAATTGCAGTCGTTAGCTGGATACAAAAATCGTGTCAACACCTCTCTCACCTTGCCTTTTAATTAAAGAAAACTGCTGTGATATGGCACTAAGCATAGTAGACTAGGTGTAACAGGACTTCTGGCAGTGGCACAGTCACCTAATTAATTAAACGTTTATTCTCAAATTTTGATGCCTTGCAAGCCAGAGAGTTGCAAAGAAACGAGCACTGTACTACGCCATTTAGTGAAACCTCCGTCTGAATTTGTACTGGAAAGCTTTCTGTGGATGCATTTTGGTTGATTATTGTTTGAAAATACTCATGAATGTGTTCGGCACCTTGTCACAATCCATGCCGAGGGAGGTTTTTTTTTTATGTATTTCCAGGACCTTCTGTGTTATCTGCATGACCAAACTGAGACCTGGTGTTCGACTTTTTAACAGCTCCACTAAGAGCTCTAGTTGCTGCTTACTAGCGCCTGCTGGTATCCTCCTATATTACTCATGACTGTGTGTGGAGAATGACTCATCATATAGCTCTCTGTCCTCCACCGTGGACAGCTGAGCCGAGCCGAGCCGGTTGTTTGCTGAACTGAAGTCCATATAGTGGCCTTTGAATTTGTTTCCACTTTTCCCCTCATCAGCACAGATAGTGTGTGAAGTTGACCTGTTGATGAACTTTTGATTTCCACTCTTCGATTTATTTTGCAATATAGAAATGTGTGCTGGGATATGTATTTTTTTTCTCCATTTGTAATGTTCGGTCACTTTTACTCTATGACTTGAGTTCTATGTGCAAATCGAAAACAAGTGTGTGTGCGTGTGTGTGTGTTTTTAATTTTAGATATGATGAATCAGCTGATGCGTTTTTTGAACTGTATGGTGGCATGCAAGAGTTTGTCCACCGCTGGTCAACATGACTTACTGTGACTAGTTAATAAACACTTACCTTATTTCCAAAAGGCAGAAATTGACTTATTTTTAAAGTCTGTAAAAAATAGGTTTACCCTCTGCAGTCTGTGAGGGTCTTGGAAAACCGTCAGAAGTCTGCTTTTCATCTTCAGATCTTTTTGTCCAGTGTTGGCTGGTGCTTAACTCAATCCACTCTTCCTTTCACCGGTCTATGTAGGACTGGCTGCAGCACAGCATGGTCCAAGCAATCCCCACGCTTAACAGTTGGAGAAGTGTTCTTCTCATGATAGTCCTTATTCGTTTTTCTTTTCCAAGCATACCTTTGCTTATTTGGCCAGGTGGTTTTCTTCTGCTGCTTTCTGCTGACTCTCCAATGATAGTCATATTTGCACATCTTTCACTGCACAGGAGGTCGGTGCTCAACTTCTCCCGACTCTGATAAATCTTCCCAAAGGTCAAAGTTTTCCTCGTCTTTCGTACCTGAGCCGCATCTCCCTTATACCTTAAATTCATTGCAGACTTCAGGAGCGAATACCTGACAATGCTTTGCTTTCTCCTGTGTGTGCATCATTTGTTTTAATCTCCAGAGTGCTATGCAGCTCCTTAGAGGAGCGATATCAGAGTATATGAAGCTTTAAAATATGAAACTCCCAACTTTCCCCAGTGATTGCACATAAGCCATAGACCTAACAAGCAAATTAAGGTCTGAGACTTTAGTAAAAATTATTTGTGAGGTCAAATCTTGCTTAAAATGTTGAAAATCTATAATTTTATGCATTTTGGAGATCAATTCATCCTTTTCTATTAGCTGTTCACAGTAACCTAAACTATTTTGCAAATTATCCAAACTTTTGCATGCCACTGTATTGACATATATACCTAAAGTACCTGTCCAGTGTGTCATTGTGAAATTAAAGCAAAACATGAGTGTTTGTTAAAGCTGAAGAACCCGAGTTAATGTCATTCTTACTTTCTCAAATGTACATTTTTACCACTCTTTAAAAAGTCAGTAAATTACAGAAGGTGGAAGGTGGTAATGGCAAAAGCCAGAGCACCTTTCAGCTTCTCCCTGCTGCAGAGAAAGACCAGAGGAGTGCCCAGGGATGCCTTTGCTGCCCCAGATAATCCTACCTCAGTCAAGAAATTGTCCGGTGACCCTGGATCAGAGCCTCCAAGTTAACATGTCAGTCAAACAAACACAAAACGAGCATTAAGTGAAGCAAAATAAGACTGAAATGACTGTGGAAAAAGACCTGTGATAACTTTCACAAGCACAAAACACCCACAAAGAGGCACAAGGTGAAAAAAGTGGTACATGTGGGTTTGCTGCTGAGGTTAAGGGAAAAAATGTAAAAAGCTGTCACTCAAATAGATCCTCAGTGAGACCCTAGGATATAGAAGAGTTTTAAGTAACAATTAGACATTTTCTAAACTTGTGCTTTGAAATCTAAATCTTCCTGTGTCACAGCCATCAGTTGAAGTAAAATTAACACAGAAAGAAACATTTACAAGCCTGATGTGTGTAAAGACCCATGCACGTTCATGTAGCTTGTAAGGCCAAGCGGATATTTGTGGTTTATGTCCTCTATCCAGCTCCAGAAACCTCAACTAGTTAAACAGAGATAACGGTTAGCCGTAAATCTCCCTGGGTGACTTGTGGAGTGTTATGTAGCAGTTACATAAATCCATAATTGCAGCATTTCACAACTCTTCTCTACGGTTCGCAGTAGGGAATCCTGGCCTCCGTCTGCGGCTGCTTTTCTATGGAAGTCTGGAGAGGCTGCTGAGTGAATGTGAGGCTGCCGCCGGCCTGAGAGGCCTTATGTAAGAGGGCCCAGGGGCATTCCAAGGGCAACAAGCATGAGGCTCTGACTGGATCCTTTCACATGGACAGAAAGTGGCTCGTGCTGTGGGTGTCTCTCATTATGTACTAGGTTTAAGTCAGGTGTTTTTCTGCAGCCCCCTGAATGCAACAATCCTCTACTCTGCGGCTTTTGTGTTTTCCCATTTCATCCCCATTGCTGAGATCAGCAACGGAAATCTGTGAAAAACACAGAGGCTCATTTAACAGCAATTAAAGCTGTTGTTGTTTTCTTAAGGCTACTTAAGAACATCTGGATTTAAAGAAATACCTTGTTTGCTGCTTTCGTTCTGTGATGCAAAAATAAGATCATCCCATCATAGAGGTGCACACCAGATTTTACTAAAAGAAAGGTTTGTCTTAAAATATTATCAGCTAACGCTAGAAAGCAAAGTGCAAAAGTATAATCAGCCACCCACAGAGGTCACGACACAAAGATACTACAATCAGCTGATAAAGCAATTGATTTTTCTTTACAGACAATAGCAACATGTGTTATAGGACATTCATTTGTGCAATGGTGCAGAGTACAAAGATGTCTCAAGAGGTAAAAGAAGCAGTTCTGCATTTTTTAATAATGAAGGCTGGTTGCTAAATAATAACCCATATCCTATAGTAGTTGGTTAATTTAGCTTAGCATAAAAGCTGGAAACAAGTAGTTTGGCTCTGTCCAGTGACTGGTTACTGCTACATAAATGTCCTGTACATTTTTTCCATAATGAAAGGAGCTTTTCATGCAACAAAACAAGTATAACTTAAGTCTGAAGCTACCAAATTATTTTGGTGGCTGAAATGAAAGGTTTAAATGTTAGCCTCAAGGCTTCTCCACCAGTAGATCTTACCATTCTAGGTCTGTTAGCTGTGATTCACTACAAAACAGAACAATGTAGGTATTAGAAGCCAGTAGGCAAATAAATTCATAGTGAGAAATATTTTCACCTTTAAAAATTTTGCTTGAGGTGATAAATGACCCTGCTCAGTCAGCTGTATCCAATGACAGGTGAGTTAAATAACATCAGATTATAGTAGCACCTGTTCAGGGCTGGATGTCTATTAGCCAGCAAGTCAACAGTCAGGTCCTGCAGTTGATGCTTTGTAAGCAGAACAACAGGAAAGCGACTTTGGAGTCCAAAACCACCCAGACTCCAGCTCACAACACCACGCCTTAATGCAGGGGTGCTCAATCCCAGTCCTTGAGAGCTACTGTCCTGCAGCTTTTAGATGCATCCTTGTTCCGACACACCTGAATCAAATGAATGGCTTGTTATCAGGCCTTTGCCAAACTTGATGGCATACTGAAGAGGTAATCAAACCATTTGATTCAGCTGTGTTGGAGCAGGCATGCATCTTAAAGCTGCAGGACGGTAGCTCTCAAGGACTGGGATTGAGCACCCCTGCCTTAATGGGTCAGAGCTATTTGGCGGCACAAAAGCTTCTCACACAGGAAGTCATCATGTGCTGACTATGAAGTCTGTGGTCGCACCAGGCCATCTGGCCCCTCAGCTCTGCCCCTTGGATTTAGTGATGGGGTGAGTTCAGGCAGGATGGAGGGGGGTTAACACTGGACTTGGGGGTGAGAAGTTGCCCTGCTGCTGCTAAATGGATTCATTTTTGCCAGCACTTGTTGCAAAAGTGAGATGCAATCACTGCAGTCATGCATTGGAGAGCAGGATATAACAACCCCCAAAAGGCATCTTGAGGAGGCTTTTGAGTCCAGTTTGAAGCTCTCATGGCTACAGGTCAGCTGTTTCCTTGTGTCTCAATCTGAGCAATTAGCTGGTTTTATAGCAGGTAGATAGATATGACAGCGGTATTAATCTCTTGGCAAAAAGGTGAAAATAATATATCAGCTACTACAAACTGTTGAAAAAATAAAGAGGAATGAAAGTGACAGTGAAACCTACTCTTGTAACTGCTGTAAGTGGCCTCTGATCTTTGTTTGGAGGGAAACAGTCCGATGTGACACATTGAAAGACGCTGGGATTTTACTGCTGCCAAGGTCAGTTAAACTCAACCTAGTCAGTGCAGGAGGCCTGTTGTTCAAACTCAGAAACGATTCCCTTCAGGGCCTGCTGATGTTTTGAGCCTCTTTGGGGTGTTTTTACACTGAAACCTGGAGCTTAGTATCTATAGTGTTTCACTTACAGTAGCAACGCATCACTTTGGTTCAAGTCCTTCAACTCATACAACAGCCTTCCAGAGTCACAGCACACTCGTGGCATGGTTTCCTTTCAGATATCATGAACTGAAACCCTGATTTTTGGTGAAAAAAGCAGAACTTTGACTTCTGAGGGAGTCTGTTTTGAGTTAAATGACAGATCCAAGTGGTTTTGGGTGTGTCGTTATAGGCTGTAAAGATGAGATGATGACTCAAAGAGAAATTGATTTACAGTTCTGTGATAAAGTCTTTGCAGGTCTATGTGCAGCCTGGTGAAAAAAAAAAAAAAAAACTACACCCTGTGATTCAAGAGCTTGTACAACCACCTTTAGCATAAACAACTTGAAATCATTTTTCTGCCTTTCATATTGTTGTAGAGGAATTTTAGTCAACTCCTCAAATGTGAATAATGTGCAAATTATGCAATTTACACATTATGTTGTATCTATGCTTATTATTTTGAAAATGCACACATGAGAATGCATGACTTATGGACAGCAGACCAAATCTGTAAACTAAACCTGAACCTGAGACAATTTCCCAGTTGTGCTTGTGCATAGCAAAAGTTTATGCTCTTATTTGATTTCGCAATGTTAAAAAAAGAAAGTAAAGCAATGCTGTGTATACCGAACAAACCAGTTCATCAGTGCCCACGCCTCAGGAGATTCGTCAGAGTGAGTCAGAGACCTCCCAGGTAGAAAATGAACATGACATGAGATGCAAACTTATTGCGCAGACAGTGAGAGAAAGGGAATCACTTAGAAATCTCCCTGGATTTCACCACCAGAATGTCCTTTCTCACACTTCTCTCTTTAATCACATGGCAGGCTTGTAGCCACAAAGGCCCTGTCCATCTCAGAGAGAGATTAGCAGTGCTGGAATGTTAACCAGATGATGATCCTCAGATGAAGAAAACCCCAAACTGATCTTTGTGAGCAAAAAGGAACCACCACAATGCTGCTATTAAATAATAATAATAAAATAAATTATATAAATTTGAATATACTCTAAAAAGCCAACAAAAAACATTTACAATGAACATTTACAATGAACATGTACAGGCCTGTGGCCTCAAAGCAAGACACCACGTTCTAACTGAATGGACAAGTAAATAAATAAAAAGACAAAGACCGCTGCTGTGTGCTGTCAGGTTAGTGCCTGCAGCCAGAAAATCTGTGCTCTAGAAAATATCTGTCCTCCCTCAGCATGCACAGAAGAGACATTAGAGGCATATTCTTCCCCTTCAGGGCACTCTCAGATGAGTGAAAAATGACTCTAATGAGAAAGAAAGGAAAAATGCTCAGTTTCTGTTGGCAACATGCCTCTCACAGTGGTCCAGGAACAAGTGAGGGGTGTAAACAGGGAATAAAAGGAGGTTTTACCACACAAAGACCACACAAGTTTTATGAAATCAGCTGATATGTTACTGACAAACAACTGAGAGGGATACGCTGAAGAACTGCTCAATCTTAGACGTCACAGAGGCAAAGCCAGAAATTACCGCTACAAGGGATGGTAGGGGTCCTCAAAGAGGAGATACACTAAGGGTGATGAAGGGTTTAAACACATAGAATGAAATAGAATTTTTGTTGATTACCTACACATATTTACTGGTTGAAGTTAGGCGTTAAAATAACTTTCTTCTTTCCATGTTTCCTCTCCTAAAGAAGTGAATCCCTAAGTCGTTCATCAAAAGAGGCATTTTGTGTAAAAGAGGTAAAATTTTCCTTGCCAACCTAAAGTGGAAATTGCACTTAGAGGCCTTCATTTAAATCTGACTAAAGACAAAGGATCAAGACACTTTCACGATTTTTTTTTTTACAGGTATTTAAATACAAATTTTCCCAGTTTTAAAAAGTTGAAGCAAAAGTAGAATAAAACACATAATAAGACCATAAAACAGCTAACTACTAAAAGAAGGAACTCCTGTATGTGTGTCTTTTCCCAGTGACATCAGAAGTTAAGCATGGACTTTGACATTAATATAAAGGTGAGAAACAGGGACAAAGCACATAGTTGTATAACCTCATAAAAAGGTCTACACCACAGCATGTGTGCATGCCTGCAGTGCAGTGTGAAGGTTGAAAACAATGTCACAAATACAAGGAGGAGACAAGAAAGTTAAAATGAAGAAATTGAAACAGTATCCTCATGTCTAAAAATAGGACCTCTGCAATAAAGTTGTTGCAGGTGTGTTAAGTGTGTGTGTTAACATGCAAACACAGCAGTGATGAAGTTTTAAAATCACGTGACTATATTAGTCTGCAGAAATAAGCTAACAAGGGGGAGTACTTTGATTTTCTTCTTTTTGGTCAAGCAGCAATTTCAAAGGTCAAAAATCGGTTTCTCGTGGAAGTTATCTCCAGTTTATCGTGCTGACACGTAGATCGAAAAGTTTTATCAGCGCTGCTGAAATGCTGATGTTATGGAGATGTGGAAAACAGAAAAAAGGTCAAGACATGCTGTTTCATCAAAGCACAAATGCATTTTTACTTTTATTTCCTGTTTTTAGCGTATCGATTTTGGATTGTATACCCAGTTGCGACGCCATCTAAGATGACGTTGACGAGGATGCCGCTTTTAGTTCTTGTGAAACAATTAAATAACTGAAAGTGGAAAAGTGGCAAAACAAATCTTGGATTGTTCTCATGGCTGGTGAAGAAAGATGTAGTGAAAACACTTGGTTAATAATTCACTGACACTACTACTGTACGGCCTTACCTCACTGGCCAGCCTCTCAGACTTTGATCGGAGAGTTGATCGGGTTCAGCCCGCCAGTAACTAATTCCTCACTGATGAACAGCGTGATAGGAAGAGAGCAACAGCAAACACTCTCACTGTCTCCCCATCCACTATCATGCAATCTGCATACAGGGAAGATTCCTCCTTTAATGTCTTCTGCTCATGGACTCATGTAACAGCTGCTCAGCATTTCAGTATGCAGGCACTGCAACAGCTTATCATCGCTATAAGATCTGAAGATACAGGAGAGTTAAATGTTAGCAGACTTTTATTTGAGTTAAAATCATAATGCCATCACTTTAATGCAAAAAATCCTTCTATTCTACTACTGCACTAAGTTTACCTGATTGAAGTTACAGAAGTGTTTTTTATAAAGGTGATTAAATACCTTTCTCTGTTTCTATGTTTGTATTAGTTTATCTCTTTTTATTAAACTGTAGTCAGCCTCATGAACCGTCACCTATTATGCAGCTTTATTCAGCTACGTGTGAAATGGAGCAAGAATGAATAGCTTAAATGTAATCATGTCCCAGTTTGATTTTGTATTAATAGACTATACAGACTATTAACAACAGCAAAATTCAAACTTTAATATGTTTACATGGATTTTTTTTTTAACCTACACTAATTTAGCTGGATTGAAAGTCAACTTCTTTACATTGTACTGAATGTATCATAAAGTCAGTGACATAAAAGACAATGCTATCTTATTAATGGGCCATTTCCATTTATCACTGGCATATAAACTGAGGATTCACTCTCAGCCAGCAATCTAGTGAAGATCAGCTGATCTCAGTGTCCGCCCACATCAGCTGACAGCTCAGCACATACTCTTCTACATGTGAGGTTGGCAAATCTCATATGGACTGTGCTGTTTAAATTGCTTCAGGTTGCCTCTGCAAGCTGCTTTGT
>VUQR01024779.1:11757-33851 GCA_015108515.1 Hemichromis elongatus
TATTGGTCTATTCAATCGGGAGCTGTATGACTGCAGAAGCAATGACCAGCTAGTTTCCCCAGCTTGCTTGTCGCTAATCAATAAAGTTGTTTTTAATCATGTAACTGTTCAGTGATAATTAAATCAGGCGAGAACATTAACTCCTCTGCATTTTGTCGCACGTCACGATGAAGCTGCAAACAGACTTTTGCTGTTACACAATCTTAGCCGTGCTTCCTTTTCTCCTGACGTTCTCCGCCTCCAGCTCACAGATTTGTGATGATTCACAAACATTATCTTTGGAAACAAACACACAGGTATGAGCTGCTGCTGGACATCGCATCATACCTCCCTCCTCCCCCGGCTGACACACGCGCAAGCTATCATCACCATGTGTGAGAAACAGCAAGCTCACAACTGGAAGGACTATCCCTGACTGAAGAGGCTTTAATATGCTCCCCTCCCACACACACACACAGATTCAGTGCTTTCCACATTTTGTTATATTTCAAACCCAGTTTATAACTGACTTTGTTCAATGTTGAACAGCGACAAAGAAAAACAATACAAGATGAGACTTAAAGATCCAGTTCATGTAAAATCCACCCCATGTACCAGCACTCCGGCATATTATAGTCTTGTACATCTCATTTATTCTTGAAGGACATTAAGTCTTTTAAATTATTTATGATGAAAGGCATTCTGGAGGGAAAATGACTGCAGTGTCCTCCATTTGGAGAAGTTACTGTGGAGCTGGAGTTCAGCACTTTCATGATAAAGATAAATTAAAAGCTGAACTACCAACGGGGACAGTGTAGACCCCTTTCCCTTGAATTTGTACTGAAGGGTTGTTCCCTTTCTTGATATTTTCATGTAAGCTGGTTAACGTAGTGCTGTGAGCTAATGATAACCAATTATTGTTACATTTTTTTATCATAATAACCAAATTTATTGGATTTGGTACATAGAAGAAGATTAGAACCAACCACAGTCTTGCTCAGTGTGGCTGAGGAATGACAGCGTTGGTCAGACCCAGTGGTCTCTGTGAGTAAAATCCACAGTTTGTTTGTTCAGATAAGGAACCTTGGGAGTTTAATTCAATTCAATTTTATTAACACAGAGACAAATCAGAACAACAGTCACCTCAAAGTGCTTTATATTGTGAAATGAAGACCCTACAATATTAGAAAACAAATCACACCAATCATTTGAACCCCTATAAGCAAGAACTTGGTGACAGGGGGAAGGAAAATCTCCCCTTTAACAGGAAGAACCCTTGATCAGCTGGAGGGTCAGCTGTGACCTGCTGTGACTGGTTGAGAGTGACGTACTCCACCAGTCTGCTTTCTAAGGTACCCAACAGGTGCCGTGGACCTTAAGTTGGGCTGAAGGTTTAGAACAAGTTTTTCCATGAGGAAATCTTGGAGTAGTCCAGTCAGAGTCTGTATCTGATCCCAACAGCTCTCCGAGGAGGCCTAAAGACTGAAGTTCACCTGCACTGTCCATCCAACCTGAGTGAGTTTGTTTCTCTTTGACTGCACAATAAAGACACCATCAGTACTTTTGGACTAGAACCAGTATTTATTCAAAGCACCAGCTATAAGTTCTCTGTGTTTTTCAGTGCTAAGCTGACATTATTCGTTGATCAGAGTTATAGTGATAACAGAAATGTTACCTCTCATTTTCCACATTTTGTGCAACAAGGTTTGCTCAGTTGTGACAGTAAATAAACCCCAACAGAGGAAAGTGACAAAGGGCAAAAGCTATATAATAATAATAATTAAATGTATGGATTTTATTATTATCAATCAAATGTGGATACATTTATTGTGCAACATTGCTTTCCTGAAAAAAAGCCTTGTCCCCACATGACATTACAAGTGAAGCATTTCATTTCACTTTCATTTCATTTAAAAAGTACATGAGGCTAACTTTATCTGACAGATTAACAGCACTTTATCCTCACAATGCTGAGAGACATAACTGTCAGTGCGGCTGAGACAAACAGGGACTGTTTGCAGTGTTTGGAAACACAGACTTTGAATACAGACTAAATCAGTGAGCCAGTAATTTGCCAATACCCAGGCTTAAGAGAGACCATTCTGCACAGAAGGTGAACTCCAGTTTGCATGGTGGATTTTATTCTTTCTACCCATCTGCCATTGCAATATGGCCGTGACAGCCAGCAAATCACGCCTCAGGGTGGCCATGCCAAGCTGACTAGCCGACTGTAAGCTGGCAGGCCGATCTCAGTGCAGTCCGGTGAACAGGGAACACTGGGATTTGTTTTACATAACGTGTTTTTGTAAAGTATGTCATCACTCGTCTTGTTCGTGTTTTCTGGACATGCTGGTGACAGAGCTGCTTTCAGAGCTAGACGTAGACGGTTAAAGGTGTCACTTTCAGCACACCCACACCTCTGCGGTTCCCCTTAGCTGTACCAAGTATTTTGACACTTTGTTTTACAGCCCAGTCTTTTCATGCTTTTCACACCGCTGCTTTTTTTTTAATGTCACAGATTCAAACAGCACTTTGACAATCTACAACTACCTGATGTGCAAAAAAAAAAAAAAAAGATAACGGATGCCAGATGTTACTCTCAAGAGTCGACAAGGGAAAGAAAAATGAGGAAAGAAACGTGATTATGTTTCTTGAATTTGGTTGGAAAATGACCACGATGGGAGCATTCATGTCACAGCACAGATTCACTGACCTTAGTACACACTCCACAATCCACACACCCCACAGAGGCTTTTCTAGTAAAATGGGCCGCTGGACAAAGGCCAATGAAAATGAGGATGTCAGCATTTTGTAATTTTTCCCCCCTCGGTCTCTGCTCTCATGTGATCTGCCCTGCATTTCCTTCCTCATTGTCACACCAGAGGGCAGTTTGAGACTTTGCTGTCAGGCCAATTTCACTTCCAGGCAGACGTCCTATAACATGTCCTTTCATCCAGAGCTTTAGGGTTACAAAATAATCAAAAGTTTGAGTCAAGAATGAATAAGATGATTTGAATAAAAGAAACAATGAAATGCCATGATAGCAGGACCAAGGCTGGGAAGGCCCTCTGATAAGTGGATTTTTCTTTATTACTTTTCTCCTCTTTGGTTTCCAGAAACTCTTATCAAGTCCTCCATTCATCTAATTCATCTAATCTTTTCACAGTGAGGAACCTGCTTTTAAAATTTGCAATGAAAATATGCTTCAAAATATCAAAAAAAGGAACAACATATGCTGCCATCCAGATTATGTCTTCTTTAATGGGATGATTTGCTTATTTTAAGTGAGAGAATAACCAAAGAGATTCAGCATGTACTTTATTCATTCAGCATAAAAGGATGTTGGGGATAATATGGCTTATTTCATCATCATTTCATCATCATTTAAACATTTACAATGACAGCGGTCCCGCATTGTTGGGTGCTGAAATCTGATATTAATGGAAATATCCGAACTTCTAGAAAACACCGGCTTTCTTTCTTTAGACACCAGTTCAGTCAGGAGTGGTTACACAGATGGCAAATTACACATAAATATACAAAATAAATCAAGACTGAGATTTAAAAGCTTCCAGTTATTTAAGTTAGGTTGCATTTTTATCAGCTTGACACAATCCGGTCATTCTTTTCTGATCTCTGACAGACTGCAGGCAGAAGAAGGTACAAATTGGTTTTTACTCCTCTGTTTTAAGGGTGTGTTTTAGGGTAAGATTCTTGGGACCAAAGACAACAGCTTCCCTAACTTTTCTGACAGACGCAGGTGAGTAAATAAGATTAACTTATTAGTAAGAATATGATTAAGTCTGACAAAGCAGACAGACCATCCATAACATTAGGCACACAGAGGTGAGAAAGGGCTTTATTTAAAACTCACAAATTGTGAAACAAAGATGTACACAACATGTTTGTGAGCACTGAGGATGCTACAGGTGTTTTTTGTTTTTGTTTTGTTTTTTACATCTGTGAACAGTGCCAGAGTTACTGTCTTATACATACATTCAAGTATTCTTTTTAATAATCGAAAATGTTTTATCACACCAGTAAATAAAGGCTCAAGGTCAGATTATGAGATCAGAGTTTAGATCACTTAAATATCTTTTTTTCCCTTTCGTTTCTTTTTTTCTTGGCGAGATCAAACAGTTTTGGGAACTCATTATAATCAATATTTATCGCGCAACAGAGAAAATATCTGAAAAAAAAAAGAAGACAAAAAGCCAGTGTCAGAGGAACAGACCTCTGACGTCAGTGGCAGCGTTTTGTGTCCGGCTCATCATGTGAGTCTTACTCAGTTTACTTTAGTGTGGAGCGCACAAAGCCCGACGCGTGTGGAAAAGAGGCTGACAATCAACAAACATCGCTCACGTTCAGCACCGTGTCTGACCATGACACTTCATGTGCAACGAGCTCTCAAGGTTCGTGTGACTTTTCTGCACACGTCCCTCCACTAACGGAAAACACCCAACAGATAAATATCTGCTGAAGTCCCGCTCGCCCCTTTCGTTTGTGTTGATAGTTCAAGAATGTGTTCATGCATGTGGAATAATGTTTGTTCAGCAGGTGAGGCTGACTGTTGTTTGTTTGATCAAACTTTTCAGGCTTTTCATCTCAAGAATGTCAAGCATGAGTTCTCAAAACAAAACAGCTTGCTTCCTCTGCTCCCCTTTTCTCCACCCAAAACCTGTGGCTACTATTTTACCCGCAAACCTCATGTTCTTGCACTGATAAAGAAATAAAGGAGCTTATGCGGGTTGTATATGGAGCCTCTTGGCCGCTAACGTGGTCAGCTTCTTCCCCCTTGTGGTGGGTTTTGGGTATTACAAAGCATGAACCTCTAAGAGGAACTTAATCATCTGGTTTCATTGTGATTCTAAGTAGATTGCTGACATGCTTCAGTATAAAATCACCTTAGATGCAGGCGACTTTAACACAAAGAGAGTTCAAAGCATCACAAATTACTTAAACACAGATTTTATTATGGATAAAACTGAGTGAGAACTTGAGTGGATTTATGGCAATCGCAGCATATACATGAAAATGACCAGAGTGCAACCAGCTGCCTCACGGGAGCATCATGTCTATAGTTGTTCACACCTTATCAGTGGTGTTTTCCAGGCCTCCTGCGATCAATCCTCTACTTGAGTCACTCTGACTCACTGTCTATATTTGCTGTGTCCTGTTAAGAGGTTTGAAGCATGAAGAGAACATTTACAAGGAACAGTTTAAGCGGGGAAAATGGGAAACACCAGGAGAAGGCTTTTGGTCTGCCTGTTTTTTGGGATGGGTGAAGGGGTTAGCACAGTTAGGCCCTGGATTTGAACCTGAGTGGAGTTTACATATTTTTTTCCATGACAGCTAAGATAAAGTGTACACTACAGAGGTTCCTTATATTATTGTGACCAGTAGCAGCACAATAAACAACAGTAGCCCACATATTTAGGGCACATATTGAAAACAACAATAATATTATTTGTATAGCACAGAAACCCATTAAAGAGCCCATTTCCACAAAAAAACACCACGCTGTCCCACTGCAGCAATTTTTACCCGCCTGGTAATTGTTTGTGACTCAGTGCAAATGCAGACGGTGTGATTCTAACCAGTATGCTGTCCAGAAGTGAGATGCGTCAGATCACACATCAAATCTGCCAAACCGTCCAAATGAACTCAGCGCCAGTGACGCACTGTCCGAGCCCTGTTGCCGCTCACACTGAGTTTAACATGGGGCGGATGGAGAGAATCACTTTAGAGGATTAAAATTGTCATCTGGTTGGATTACAGCGAGAGCTTACCTGCCCATCTGTCACCTTCAAACTGTGGCAGACAGACTTCCTTTGGACAGCGGAGGGCTAAATCCAGACAGACTGAAACCATGACACAATTGTGTTGGATGTTTGCAAGTATGCAGGGCCTTCAACCTGTGTCTTTTGGCATCTTCTATTTGTAATAGAAGATGTGCATGTGCAGCTTTTCATTTAAACGTTAGATTCATTTTTAAAGGGAACTCAAGGAGAAAGTTGGACGGATCAATATCACTTAATCATTAGTTGTAGGTGACACAAGGTCATTAGGTGGTGGGTTATTATTGATAAACAGATTAGACCCATTTACAGAAATAAAATGGTTAAATTGCCCACAACCTAAGAGCTACATTAAAAACACTTTTAGATTACATGTACATGAATACAGATAGACGTTTACAACTGGAAACCTGACTGCTTACTTTTCCCCTCCTCTTTTCGTTTAACACGAATCATTCAGGAAATAAGATGGGAATCAAGAGATTTTAATAACCATGGTAAATGTAATGTTTGATAATACGACCCACGACTAAGGGCGTAATTCTCCTGTCAGTAAATGCATTTTATTTTAAATTACAGTATAATAATATTTGCCTACCTTAATGGTATTGAACCTTATTGAATAATAAGGGGGTAACAAGTCAGGTTTTTACAGGAAAAAAGTAATAATAATAATGATCTTCATTGTAAATATCCTGTACTTTTTTTTTAGGCATTATGGAGTGGATTAATCGCAATTGCATTTTACACCTTTATTTACTATTGATTATGTTGATGATGAAAATTCATGTTGATGATGAAAATTATTCAATTATCCTTTTATTTTACTAATATAAATATCATAAGGTCTGTTTTGTCTTATCAAGATACAAGAAAAATTCCTAACTTATTTACAGAAAAATACTCCCTCTTCATTTCACAGCGCCTTCACGAAACTGCCACAGAAACCCAAGGAAGTACTGCAGCATGTCAAACCTCTTTCATATAATGCGTGCGCTGACTGCAGATTTAAGACAGACTTGAATTATGTGAACTCTTGTTGGCCTTCTCCTCGTTCCCACTGTTTTTATCTTTCTTCAAGGAAACTGGTGAGTGGAGCTGACCTGGTTAGAGATGCAGCACACCTGATCAGGCAGGGCTCAGGAAACTGTGGCTGAGTTCCAATCCAGCCAATGCACCCTCCCCCTACACACTTTTGCTCTATCTGCACAGAGGAATGGTGCCCACAAAGCAGCTCTGTCTTCATCTGCCTGGCTGAAGACAGAGCTGACTGCATATTTATTCACTTCGCTGGATCATTATTTAGATTGTTACGTACTTTTGAGGCACATCTTAGCAAGCATATAAGAAAGAACTTGTTCATGAAAATGCTATGTCCCTTTTCTGTTTCATGAGTTTTGAACTATCTTCCTGAGGTCAGCTCATGTTAAAATGCTCAACTTTCCACAAAAATAAACATTTACATCATGCTATAGTTAATCAGTTTCTTAACTCGCTAAGAACCTGTTGCCCCCATCTCAGAAAGAAGTTCACCTCCCGTCACAACGACCAGGTTCTGTGTCTGACCTCTGGTGATAAAGCGCCTTGAGGCGACTGTTGTTGTAATCTGGTGCTATAAAAATAAAATTGAATTGAATTGAATGTGAGGAAAACTCTTCGCAGTTAACACACAGAAAGCTGCTGGTCCAGATAGCATTCCTCACGGAAATCTTAAAAATCTCCCTGAGCACTGCTGTCGATCCAACGTGCCTCAAGGCCACCACTATTGTTTCTGTGCCAAAAAAGTCCCCAGTGTCCTGCATCAACAACTACTGCCCGTTGCACTCACACCCATCATGATGGAGTCCTTCGAGAGGCTCATCATGAGGCACATTAAGAACCTGTTGCCACCCACACTGGACCCACTGGAGTTCCCCTATTGCCACAACCGGTCAACAGATGACGCCATCGCCACCACCCTATCTCTCCCTCACCCACCTGGATAATAAGGACACATATTTACAAATGCTGTTCATAGAGTTCAGTTCAGCATTCAACACAATCTTTGCTCAGCACCTGATTGTAAAACTGAGCCTACACCTCCCTCTGCAACTGGATCCTTTCTGACGGAGAGGCCTCAGAGAGTCCAGATCGGCAACAGCATCTCCAAAAACCACCACACTGAGCACTGGAGCCCCTCAGGGCTGGGTGCTCAGCCCACTGTTGTTCACTTTGCTGACTCACGACTGTGCAGCAATCACATTTCGAACCACATAATCAAGTTCGCCAAAAACACGACTGTGGTGGGTCTCATCAGCAAGAACGACGAGTCAAAATACAGAGAGGAGGTGCAACAGCTAACGGATTGACGTAGAGTCAACAACCTGCCTCTGATCGTGGACAAAACAAAAGAGATGGTTGTTGACTTCAGGAGAGCACAGAGAAATCACTGTCAACTTAACATCAATGGATCCTCTGTGGAGGTCATCAAAAGCCCCAAATTTCTTGGTGTCCACCTGACAGCAGCTGAGAAGATCATTGGAGCCTCTCTTCCGTCCATCGTGGACACTTATAGCACCTGCTCCAGCCGCAAACCTGCCAACATTGTGGAGGACCCCACACACCCCTCACACAATCTTCACCCTGCTGCCTTCTGGAAAGACATACCAAGCACTTTTCTGCAGTATCTCTCTCACACACACACAGACACACGTATTTTGCACATTTCCATTGCACTGTCTTGTCTTGTTTTTTTTGCAATTTTTGCACATTGCACTTTATGTAGTCCTGCATTAATTGTCTGTTATATGTCATATGTAGCACCAGGGTCTCGGAGGAACGTTATCTCGTTTCACTCTGTACTGTATCACTGTGTTGAAATGACAATAAAAGCAACTTGACTTGACTTGATGTCGTCCCATAGTTCAAAGACATCCATGCTTGGCTAACTGGTGATTCTGGATATGACATAGATAAAGTGTAAACAGTGGCTGGTAAATAAATGGTAAATGCTATCTACACAATCTTTGTCTTATCTGAATTTTGACTACCTCATCAGTTCCTCAACATGATTAAAAAGAAAACTTTTACATCCAGCCAGGTACTCAAGACACAACACTTTCTAAATTCAAGCCCCCATTTCTGTTGTAATAGCAAGAAAAAGTGTGTGTCTTATATTAAAAATGATTTAATGATGCTTAATTAAATTTAGCACCTTAAAATTCTGGGTTCTGGTATTGTTTACACTAGCTTACTGTCATGTCACTGTTAAAATCTGCCCTGCTTGAATTGTTTGCTGCAATATTTTTATAAACCATAAATGTTGCGACACATTTAAAGATTTTATTTTATTTCTTTTTATATTGGTGTCACCATTTTATCATTAGAAGATGCAGCAGTGAATATAAATGCTTCTGTTGTTTTACTTAGTGAGCACTCTCAGTAGTGGATTCTTCTGCAGTGACTAAACGGAGGTCACGGTTCACCCAGCAATTTATTTAGCAGTGTATCGCTGAAGAGGAGGAGGAGGAGGATGGTGTTGTGCTGTAATGGAAGGCTGATGAGGATTTTAAGGTTATAGTGAAAATGCACAGAAGGAAACTGTCAGAGGTTAGCTGCTGCTGCTGCTGCTCACACCTACACAAAGAACAAGCCAACAAACCTTGATTTCCTCCTACACAACAACTGCACATTAAGTCTGGACTCTATCCTGTGCATCACACACACTGAAAAACATTTCCTCCTGTAATTAGCACATTTCCTCCCCTCCAATAATTCAGGACCGTCCAGTGTAACCCAGTGACTCCCATTATTTGCGGGAAGTTAATTTGTTCATTACAGGATGACCTCCTGCAGATGATGCCTGTACACCACCGAGCTCCCACACCACTAACACTGTCCTCCGAAACAACGTTCTTTGATTTGTCTTCCTATTTCCTTCTTGCTGCTCAACCCACTCTGTCCTCTTTATCTGCCTCTTCATCGCTCTCAGGCTCCCTTTTCAGCTGATGGAGCTTATTGTGGACAAATAGGCTTACAAGTGTCTCTATGGCAACGGTGGATCGTAAAGAGCTACATAAGCACTTCATCAGGGGCCATGATCCAACAGCTCCCATTGGAGATGGTGCCCCCAACCTCCCGCAACAAGTAAAGGCAGGCCAGAGAGGCTCCTGGGAGGAGGAGGGCAGAGCGAGAGGTGGCAATAATGCTGAGAGAGGATGGGAGAGGAAAACCATTTCTCCTCTCTCTTCTCTCTGCGTTTCATTCAGCCACTCTCTTCGACATCCACCCAGCCTCTTCTGCTTCCTGAGGACTTTTACTGTTCGGCTCTACTGTGATTTTATATCTTGTGGAGACCAAAGAAAACTTCAGAAACAAGGAAGAGGTAAGGCATTCTTTGAAGCAACAAGCTGGTTTGAAATAAAGGCTGAAAGATGAAAAAAAAAAATTGACTTCAGGAAGGCATTTATTCTTTTTCTAGTACTCACCTCAGTTATAAATAAGAAATCACTCAGATTTGCTGAAAGAGAGCAGCAGAGCAGTCTCCAATTCAGAGCTGAAAGGAGTTGTCAGATTAAATGGTTGCTATTGATAGAAAAATTAATTGACAATGGCTATATTTATTAACAAATATTACAAAAACCACTTGAGATTAAATCTTCCCATGCATGGTTGTTTTGTGATTTTAGTTTATATTATATATATTTTTTAAATTACTCACCTATTTTAATTTTTTTATTTTGTGATTTCAGTTTTTAGCAAGTTTAATATTTTAGACTTCTGATAAAAAAAATAAGATGGTATCAGATTGTTGTGTTTTCTGATGTTCTGTAGATCAGACTGCATTTACTTGATAGATTGAATAATGCAGACTTTATCCTTCCTGATGTAAAACATACTGATGCAGTGATTCTTTTACTTGCTCCATTTTTAGGGGTTAAACCGATGCCCACTTGGGGTCCAGGTAGGGCTGTAATCTCACTCTATTGCTCTGTTGTGAAACGTTTTCTCAGCACATGTTTTAATGTAGCCACAGCAGCAAAACTGCCCCACCTGGAGGAGCATGTACAGTAAGATACCTCAAGCATGTAAATAGATTAATCTACCATAAAAACACATTGGTCAAGCAATAAAGAGGCTGGACATGTTGAAAACAGCATCTTTACAAGAAAAAGCTGTACATTTGGAAAAAAACTGAAGTCCCATCGTGTAAAAGCAATCCTTCTAAATAATGACTCACAACACATGAATCAGTGGCCTGCACAGATGTGCTTTTTAATACAAGCTAACAAAAGGCCCACTATTGATCAGCTTGAATAGAGATCCTTTGGAGCAGATATGACACCTGCAGAACAAAGAGCCGACGCAGCGTGGTGGATGTTGTCTTTTTTAAAAATATGCAGATTTCGAACACACTTCAGAGGATGCTTTGTTTTATAAAAGGAATGAATGAATAAATGAATGAATGTTGCAGGTCAACCCTGTGCTGTTTGTTATGGTTTATTGGTACCAATTTCAAACATCCACAGATTCCAATTAAACCTTTCAAGCGTGTCTCTTTCTAAACACATTATTTAATTCCGGATCACTCGAGTGAGAATAAGAATGTTATTTCCATCTGCTATAATTCACATTTGGCAGTGTGGCAATGTTCTGGGACAGCAGAAGCAAAAAATGCTCACGGAGCAGAGCAGGCAACAGATGTTGGTTGCAAAGTGGCTTGCAGATGTCCAGCAACTGGCAGGTTAAAGCAGCTTAAATAGCACAACCTGTATTGCCAGTTGGATGCATAGAAGAGTGTCAGCTGAGCCGTCAGCTGATGGGGGTTCAGCTGATCTGGGATTAGACTGATTTTGACTTTGTGGCCTGCCTTAATGAATGCTCTTTTCTTACAGACAGCCTTTCAGAAATAAACTTGAAGTCTGCTTGTCATTCCCCTTCATCAGGAAACAGAGAAGGAGGACACGGCCATGGCCTCCTGGTTCAGCTGGAATGAGCCGTATTACCGGACTCCCCGCCGGGACCCAGCTGACGTGGTCACCGACACCCTGATGCTCGAGTTCAGCTGGCAGTTGAAGGAGTCTGAGAAGCATCAGAGAGAGAGGGAGAACGAGTACCAACGCATGAAGACTGGGGTCGACTACAGTTGGCTGGCCAGCACGCCCCGGTCCACCTACAACATCAGTACAGGCGAGAGGCTCGGCCTGGAGGACCTCTGTGCCAAGGTGCCCCCATCCTGTTGTGGGCTGGTCATACTCAAGTAAGGTGATAGTGATTAGGGGTGAGATAAAAATCACTATAGCAGTTTAGCAGGATAGTTTCCTTGTTGACAAAAATCTAGTTTTCTTTTATTAAACGTGAAGACAGCTTGACTTTAGAGTCACTATCTCATGACTCTTTATGAAATAGCTACAAGTTGCCATCTACTCGCTCTAAGAAGAATAAGAAAAAACAACAGAGAAAAAAGAACTCAGAGATTAAATTAATTGACACGTTACTCACCTTTGGATAATAATGTCAGCACAATCACATACATTCACATAATGCAATGAATAAATAAAGATATTTAGCTAGCAAGCATGCTAACCTATTAGCTTCATTTATAAGAATAAGATTGGTGCTTAGAGTTGAAA
Organism: Hemichromis elongatus; assembly: GCA_015108515.1. Lineage (NCBI taxonomy): Eukaryota > Metazoa > Chordata > Actinopteri > Cichliformes > Cichlidae > Hemichromis > Hemichromis elongatus. The sequence continues at coordinate 24,146 of VUQR01024779.1, forward strand.
GCTTAGATCACTGTTGAAATAATGTATTTAAATCTCTGATTTGTATCTTTTGTATAGTACTCATAACCAAAATTGCAATGCTAACAGGTCAATGTGGTAAAACGTTTACTACCATTTTGGTTTTGTGTGTTGGTTGTGTGTGTTAGCATGCTTGCTAAGTACTAGGGCAGAGCAGAGGCTAATTTGGATATGGGCTTTTTTAATTTTTCCCCCCTCAGGTATCTATAGACACACCCACTGGACACTTCATTACTTCCACTTGTTCAACTGCTTGTTAATGCAAATAACTAATCAGAAAATATCATGGCAGCAACCCAGTGCATTTAGAAATATAGACAAGTTCAAATTGAGCAGAAGAATGGAGTAGAAATATGATTTCATTGACTTTAAATTGCTGTCAATGCCAGACTGGCTAATCTGAGTATTTCGGAAACTGCTGATCTACTGGGATAATCCCACAAAACCATCTCTAGGGTTTAAAGAGAATGGTCTAAAAAAGACTATATATTCAGTGAACGGCAGTTCAGAGGAGAATGACCAGACTTCAAGCTAATAGGAAGGTAACAGTAATTTAAATAAGTTGTCGTTAAAACCATGCATAAGAGCATCTCTGAATACACCTTGTTATTCATCACGTTAAACTTTGAAGCAGGTGGAATAAAGCAGCAGAAAACCACATTGAGTGCCACTCAGTGTCTTGATTTCTGGTACAGTATTTTATAGTAGGATCAGAACGCATAGTTATGGAGTGATTCTTATAAAGCGCTTTTCTACTCTCCCGGAGTACTCAAAGCGCTGTATACAACATGCCTCATTGACCCCATTCACACCCACTTATACAAGCTCTTCTAAACTCAAGTGCAAACTAACCAGCATTCACACACATTCACACTCCGGAGAGTGAATGGCAAGTTCCATCTTGCCTTGTATCAATGTTTAAACTACTGGTGATGTGATGCATGAAGCTTATTTTTTGGCACAGTTTAGACCCCTTAGTACCAACTGAGTATCATTTAAAATCCACACCGACCTGAGTATTGTCCCTGACTGTGAGACTTTTCACTATATTGCATCAACTAGGCATGTGGCACTCTGGTAGTCTTCAAAAACTTATAACAGGAATGACTACTGGTCTGTGTGTGTAACCAAGTATAACCTCTGCCTAATTCTGTTTGTGTTAACACTTTTATGAGACACACTTAAGCGTCATCTTTGGCACAGACCGGGGGAAGGTTTTGTGAGGCAAACTGATAAGATGGCTAGCTTCTCTGTCATTTGACACGTGACTTTAATGCTCTGGTGCGTTCAAAGCCATTTAATCTCTGGCAGAGACATCCTGAACTCATCTTAGCACCTGTTCATAGAAAGAGGTCCCAGGTGCCTTGTTAGAGTTTTACAGCATTAATGTAAGAGTTGAGGTGCTAAATGCTAAGGGGAAGTCACCAACACAGCAGGAACCAAGATGACCATGTTGTTGCAATCTCAGTTTGCCTCATGTGGGTAAAGACCTTGGCTGTCTTACTATAAAGTGTATTTAGTAAAATTCTATTTATTCATTTTTCCTGTTCAAGGTAGAAGGGAGACTGGGACCTGATTCAGCTGCCACAGGGCAACTGGGAGATCCCCCCACGCCAAAATAAAAGTGTTTATTTTTTTAAGCAAGCAGCCTTAGGTTAGATATACCTTCTGATGAGTCTGGTTTCATCTTTAAATTTATATTTAACTTACTAAATTTCCTTGTATTTCTAAAATTATATTTTTGAATCATAAAAAAACAACAGAAATGCTAGCGCTGCATAGGATTTTTTGATTGTCTTTATAGATTTTTACTCACTGAAACCGGGAAAAATATTTTAGAAATTCCATTAGGTCAGGTTTTCTTACAAAACTGATGTTTTTAGTGTAATTAAGCGTACGATTTCCCTTTTTTAACTGAAATCTGGTATCAAAAAACCATATCCAATGATGACTTCTTCCATTAACTTAGTATTTCTAAGAGTGAGACTCAAGATAAATACATATAGAAAATGCAAGAAATTGAGGGGGGTCATGTCCTAACAGTGTTATTTTGTTCATAGCAAAAGGTGAGGAATGGCAAATTAATTATGCATAGTTAATTGCAATAAAATATAGATTTTTTTCATTGCTGTTGTGGTTTTTTCATGTACACGACTCATGTTTTGCAACAAGTGTACATGATGGAGAGAAATGGAGGTCATTTTTGGATTCAGCACTCTAAAAAGCATAAAATTTACCCAAAATATCCCATGCAGCTGAATTTTTTTTGTTTTTTTTGTTGCAGACCTGTGTTATCAGTTTGAAGTACTTACAGGTTCCCAGGTTTTCTCTTTAAAGGTTAGTTAGGGCCTCAGGCACTTGTTGGCAGAGGAGGAACATTTGACATCATGTGGATCCTCATCTGTACAATTTTCAGATTTTGTTGTTGAAGTTACAGGCAGGTTAAGATGGCTCTGAGCATTACATGAAAGATAAAATTAATCAAACGTACAGACAAAAGAAAAACACAGAGGTTGCTAGAAAATAAGGATGCTGATTAACTGACTTGTTCAGTTCCAGTATTATTCCTGAGCAGCAACCTTTTATTAACACTGGATCATTTGACCATAGTCGCTTTCACACATGCACTGTACTTTATAAAAAAGCATATATATAGACATTCCTTCTTTGAGGATCTCAAGTGATTCACAGGCATAAGAGCAAGCATCTAAATTCTTAGGTGTGGCAGGTTTGTATTAAAAGGTATCTGCTGTCACTCCACTGGACTCATCAAGAACACAAGACAAAGAACCTAGGTTCCACCATTTGTTGTCTTACAATGCTCAAATTAATCTGATAAAACTGCTTGTTAGATAGGGATGGGAAAATCCCAGTAGATCAGCAGTTTCTGAAATACTCAGACCAAGTGTACTTTTTCTTGCCACTTTTGTTTAGTTTGAGCTTCAGCAGGTCGTCTCTATCATGTCTACATTTCTAAATACAGAGCTGCTTCCGTGCGATTGGCTGATTTGATGTGTTTGTTTACAAGCGTCTGAACCTAACAAAGTATATAGAGGTGAGAAATGTGACTCTAAAGGATTCAGACTTGTTGGATGAGTTATTAGGAATTAATTGCTAATAATTTTGAAAAACATTTTTAATGGCATCTTTTTGTAGAAAGGGTTCACAAAACAAACAAATGAAAAAAAGCCAGTTCCAAAACCATCACACCAACAACCAAACAATCACTGTTTAATTTCTTTGCACAGGTTCAGGGAGGCCATGCAGGCCAACGAGCCGGAAGTGCATGAAGTTTGTGGTTTGTTTCGCTCTGTCCTCGTGGAGGCTCTGGATCACCTGAAGGAGGAGCAGGAGGCGGAGCGACTCGCTAGCCAGTGGAACAACAAACGTGCCATGAGTGTTTCCCTCATGAGCTTTAGATCCCGGATCAAGATCAACCCGTTTGGAAGCACAGTGGGCCTGACCTCTGCTGCAGCTGAAGGGACGGGTCTAAGCGACCTCAAAACCGTGTCAGAGGACGTGGAGAGAGGGATGAACAAGGACGAGAAGATGCAGAGAGTGTGGAGCATGCCTGACTTTAGATACAAAGGAACTGGCAGCAGTAAGATTGTTTGATGCGGAAGTTCACGGGACAGAGATGGTGATGGTGGTGTTGATTTCAATAGGACCAGCAGTGTCCACTTTTGCACCAGGTGAGAGGACGAGTCCATCTGTCCTCCTGGCTCTACAGTACAGTACCAATCAGCATTTGATCCTGCTTTACTCTCTTATCTGAAGTGTCTTTTTTCTAGCTTTCTTTATCATATTTTACAGTACTTGAATCAAGTTTTAACCTTTCATGAGATTATTGCTACTTGAAGTGATGCCTCTTTCATTTTGCAGAGATTAGGCATCTAAGCATTGAGGGCTTTTCACTGTAGCCTAATAGGGAAATTAATCTAATTTAAACTGCTGCTTGTTGGGAGGAGAAACTTGGTGCTAGGTCAGACTACACAGGCGGGGCTGTGCTATAAATTATGTTCATAACAGTTTTTGTATAGAAGGAAATTAGTCTTAAAACGAATGATTCAATTAATCCAATGAGAAGGTGAGTCACGCTTTTCCTCCTGAACTGCACAGAAGGGCCCAGGAACATAATTCATCACCCAAGGTCGGTGAAAGCTTTCTTCCTGTGCTCTTTATTTGCAAGAGGATGTTGGGAGGAATTAATCATCAAAGGCTGTCAGATCAAAGTAAAAGCTTTCACGCACTTTAATTGCTGTTTTTGCTCCATTTGTCACCCACCATAATTCAGCATTACCGGTACATGAAAGGTTTGATCCATCATCCATAAAAATCTTGACATTGTCTCCATACAAGAGGAACTGACAGTGTTTATGTTTTTATATGTCAATACAATAAAAATAACTGATTTTGAAACATTGTTCATGAGTGAATAAATGGTTATGAATACGACTTACTATAATAATTCAACAATACAGAGTCGACTTGCATTTTTAACATAGTATACATATTAAACTGTTATTTCAACACACAATCAGACTTGCACTTTCGCATAAACAGACAATGATCGTATACAACCTTTCTAAAAGTAGAAAGGCTGCTATGAATGGGGAAGTAACTAAGAGCTGAAAGAAGAACAGCAAAGTCTGTTTTTAAATTTTTAAATCAGGTTGATGAAAGACAAAAAATAATCAGAGGGTGTGACTTGATCAGTCCTCTTTTTGTTGCCTTACCGAGGCTCAAAGCTACATTAGCCATGACTATGATGGCACATGACCAGGCGGCCAGTGGCTGAGATACACTGTGGGTAATGTTGGAGGCAGCTTCACACATGGAAGACACATATAAATCTAAGCCCATATCTCTTCTGAACCAATTAATATCTGACTGAATTCAGTATATAGTACTTTTTTGAAAGAGATGACATATTCAAACCACGAGCAAATCTGAGAAGTCAGAGTGTAGCAGCTTTATTTACATCTGGTTGACCACAGATGAACTTTTTACTTAACACCACCTACATCATGAGCCTGCGGTGTGAATGCTTCTTGCTTTGCCCACAGAAATATCTCCTCCTGCACTCCAGCCACCTTGCTGCTGCCTCTCTGTGGCAACTTAATTTACAGTCATCATTTCCTTCTCAGAAAACTCTGCTTTTTAATGTTTCCTGAGATCTGCTGAGGTGTCTGGGCCCGACGAACAGGACCGGTGTTCACAGCGGCATTACAGAGTAGAGTTCAAGAACTCCAGAAGCTCCGCTCGATTTTTGTCTCGCTGTAAGAAAACAAAGTACACATAAGCCAAGTAAAAAAAAATAAAAATCTATAAACTATAAAAAGGCACATCTGATTGCTTACCTGTTTGTCTTTCTTTGATTTCTTTACTTTCATCTTTATCTTCTTCCCTGAAATCATGCTGTATTTGCCCTTTTTCTTGTCCTTCAAATACTGAAAGAAAAACACTTTTCATTTTAAAGAATCTTATCAGTTGAACTTCTAACTAATCCCAGGAATATGCTGGACGCACTCTATCACATTCCACTATCAATGCAAATACACACTGTACTCAACAACACTTGCAATTTGAAGAAATGCAAAACAGCATGTCCCAGAAACAGCTCTTTGCTCTGTGAAGCTTAACACAGCACTGTGTTTATTATGCACGGAAGCAGCACCAAGATACACACACCGTATGAGGATGGCAGGTTACAGTAAAAGATTAAAGAATTATGTCAATTTTCAAAATAAAAGCCAAGCTAAGGATGGAAAAAAAACTTTGTCGAGATGCGGCATGAAAGATGCGCACCTGGAGCAACAGTATGAAGAAATAAGGATTAAAACAATTAAATATAAAAATATTTGGGTTCACCATGTGAACTTATCATGCCTACCATATTAGGCAGGCTGCAGTCGCAACTACTTTAAAGAATCATTGTAAAATGAAGATTACCAACCATCATGGATAGCTTTGATAGTAGACGTCCTTTATGGTCTACGGGATTTTGGACGGGACTTTATGGTGAGGAGAGCTTCATTTGGACAGGTGATGTGTGCTTTATTATTCCCCACCTCAAAGATGAGGCGTATGAGTGGTAAGTGTTGCATGTTTTATTTTAAGAATAAAGATGTAATAAAGATGAAAAGACTTATTCCATAATTTATCTTTGGCCATTGTGAGAACACATAATCTTAAAAATTAATCAGTCACTATTCTTCCTGTGAAAGAACTGTTTGCAAATGCACAAATACATTTACATGATATAATGCACCAATATAACATGCCTGTCTAACAGAGACATATATAGGTTGTTGCTGAATGTAATCCTACCTTGGAGATCTGTACGGGTCCTGAGCTGTCCTCCTCTCCTTTTGACTTCTTGTCTTTCTTACGTTTAGACCGTTTCTCTTTCTTCCCTTTCTGGAGAGAAAGCAAAAAAGCATAAGTCAGTTTTCTTGGGGCTTAACAATTCTTTGGCAATATAAGCTAATAAATGAATAGAAAATTACTTTTTTGTGTTTCTCTTTTCTCCTTTTCTTGGACTGTTTTCTGGATTTACTCCGAGAGTCTGACAACAACAGAAATAACAGACTGAGCCCAATCCAAACAGATATCAGCGCTGTGAAGAGAAAATTCAGAAGAGAAAAGATTTTTAGATACATTTCAGACATTTACTGCACACTTACCGCTACTGCTAGAGCTGCTCCGACTTTGGCTGGATGACCGTGAAGAACCCGAAGATGACGATGAAGATGATGACGAAGAAGAAGAAGACGATGATGATGAGCTGGAAGAGGATGATGAGGAAGATCTGCTACGGCTGCGTTTCCGCTTCCTTTTTTCTCTTCCTGAAAAAAAAGGGGCGAAATAATAATGTAATTACACAATAAACTAACAAAAACCCTATTTACAAAATTACAAATGCAGCCATTTAGAATTGAACTTGACTGACAGTGTCTGGAAGCGAGACACAGTAAGGATAATAGAATTTGTCACTAAGGTTTAATTTAGAAAAACACATACACACACAGTTTGTACTCTTGTTATTATTATTTTTAAGCATTAATATAGCTGCAGGTGCGGTAAAACTAAGTAAAAAATGTGCTGTTTTTATTGTTTTTCTGCTAATGTGAAAGTCTCAATGTTTTTATGCATTTTGGCCACTATATCTTAAAATCATTAAGACTTTCAGTCACATCTTTTAATAGATTTTGAGAGATGTATTGCATCTACTGTACTATAACGACATATAGTAAACATACGTAAACACTAATTTAACAGTCAGTTTTCCTTCTTCCTCCAATCAGTCCACTCTTTGATCACTTGTCACCAACATGAGACACAGTTTTATCTGTTGGCTGCTATAATTTCCCTTGAGATCAATTCAGTATCTATTCAATATGAATTAAGTATCTATTCATCTATCTATCTATCTATACCCAGCTGTAACGTCACATGTGTCTTCAGCTGTTAACTCTAATTAAAAAAACGTTTAAATGAAAGAGGAACCGGTAGCACTGGTGGATAACTTGCCTGTGCTTCTTGATCTTTTCCTTTCATCCTTCCTGGAGCTGGAGGAGCTGGAAACTCTACAGTCCGCTTCTGCCGACTGCAAACGCAGAGAAATCCTTATTGCTCGTGTTGTGTGTGTGTGTATGTTTGCGAGTTTTGTGTGTGACGAGAAATAAATCTTAGTTTAAAGCTCCTGAAAAAGCTGGCAAATCTACGAACAACAAAACCCCAAACAGCTTAAAAAAGCACACGGAGATATAAAGCCTCGGATTTGTTTGGAGGCTTTTCTTTCCTTTAACACACATAAACGTTGCAGACAGTGCTACGTTCAGAGCTATTGCTAAAAAAAAAAAACCCCGGTATAATCTATTAAACCTGAGCTTCTGTACTTACCATAGCGACAGTTGGGTGCAGTTAATTTAATATTAATATTTTCTATCTACACAGACTTGAAGAAGGGGTAAAATGTGAGTTTGTTAAAGGTTAGCTCCGGTAAATTAGCACTAGTTAGCAACCTTTGGAAACATTTTGTATCCCATGATGCACCGGTGCAAGCTACTTTCAAAACAAAGGCGCGAGACGAACCGAAAGCTAACACAGCGCCCCCAGTGGTGACAGAGTTATAATAAATTGCAGAGTATTCGTACTGCCTGTCTTTGCTCGATGAAAACATTTTCAACAAGTAAGTAAATAATGTAAACTTCACGATACTGATCTATTTTATAACGAGGAGTTGGACATTCATCTAAACGTTGCCTTTTACGCAGTGCATTGAGGTGAAGGTTTTTTTTAATCTAATCAAATGAATAAAATGCATAAAATAAAATGCTATGCCCATTAAAGAAGATTGCAGGTTACAGCTTTGCACATTTTGGAGAATACCACAAAAAAATGAAGCACCAGTTTTTTGGCTATTTTTTCCCCTGCTAGACATGTTTTTCAATTTTGGACAAAAGAAAATATGATGTGAACTGACATAGTATGTCTGAGTCATAATTTGTTTAAAGTAATAATAATTTGTTTAAGTATATCAATCTACCAAGACTGTTACTACAGAGAACAGCAGCTATTTTTGAATACAGTGACTATCACAAGTGATAAATGAAAACAAATTTGACCTTTCTTTTATTATTATTGTATTTACTAAGAAAATTAGAAAAGTTGTATTTGTATATGATATTATATATTTTACTGCCTCCCAGCATTGTTAACATGTCTCTCTTTGTCCCACACAAACACTGTGTTCATCTCACACTGCGTGAGGACAGCAAGGCAGTGGTGAGGTGTGCAAGTAGGAGTCACAGATGGGTTCAAGGTGGGGGTGTGATTACATCAAACATCGGCTCTGAATCCCTTCTTGTTTGCAGTGGTGATGGACAGGGTGACAGATAAGGTCAGGCAGGAGATGTTAATGTTTGAAGATGACACTATGATCTACAGTGAGAGTAGGGAGTAGTTGGAAGAAAGCCTGCAGAGGGGCAGTTATTCACTGGAGAGAAGAGCAATGAAAGTCAGAAGAAGTGAGATAGAATACGTGTGTGAATGGGAGGGTGTAGAAGAAAGGAGGAGTAATAGTGAAGGTGGATGAATGTAAATCGAAGGGGTCATCCCAAGCAAGCAACAGTGAGGAAGAGAGCCAGACAGGGTGGAGTAGGTGAAGACAAGTATTAGAAGTGATTTGGAAAATAAGGATAGTGGCAGGAAGGGGAAGTTTCATATGATGATATTGAGACCTTCTATGATTTGGTTTGAAGGTTTGAAGGTGGTGGCACTGACAAAAACACATGTAGAGGGTTTGTGTGACAGACGAAGGTTGCAATAGTTAAGGTGAGATTGAGGCACATGTTGTGCTTTGGTGACCCCTACAAAAAATTTCCATTCACTTATTTTCAGATATTTTCTCTAATACAGATAATACAGCTGATGTAGTGGGCTCTGTGTATATACAGGTCCTTCTCAAAAAATTAGCATATTGTGATAAAGTTCATTATTTTCTGCAATGTACTGATAAACATTAGAGTTTCTATATATTTTAGATTCATTACACACAACTTAAGTAGTTCAAGCCTTAAATTGTTTTAATATTGATGATTTTGGCATACAGCTCATGAAAACCCAAAATTCCTGTCTCAAAAAATTAGCATATTACATCCGACCAATAAAAAAAAAGTGTTTT
>VUQR01024780.1:6526-49600 GCA_015108515.1 Hemichromis elongatus
TTGTTTGGGGGGAAAAAAGAAAAAAAAAAAAAAAAAAAGGTCACAGTAACTTTCTTCTGCCAGTCATTTTTTAACCAGAGCACAAACAGTATGTTATAAATATATAAGGAAATGTTCACATTTATTGAACCATGCACAGTAGAAGAAATAAGATTAGGAGTCTGAGCCTGTTTGCACAAAGGCGTGAAACAATCAATATGTATTTGAGAGGAACTGAAAGACAAGAACACCGATAATAAATTTTTATGCACAAACCATTAAGTCAGACTCACTGGTCACTTTATCTAATCAGTCAATCACATTGCAGCAACTCAATGCATTCAGGCATGTAGACAAGATCCTGACCTGCTCAAGTTTAATCTCAGCATCATAATGGGGAGGAAAGGTGATTTATGTGACTCTGAATGGGATGGTGTGAGTGTGAAACTGCTGATCTACTGAGATTAGAAAGAGAGATTCCCATCATGGACAAATTTGCAGAACCTACGTGATGCTATCGTGTCAATATGGACCAAAGTCTGTTTCAAGCACTTTGGTGAGTCAATGTCACGAAGAATTGAGGCAGTTTTAAAGGCAAAGAGTGTCCAACCCAGTTCTAGCTGCTGTATTCCCTCAGTAGGGAGAAAAATGCAGAAGAAAAATAGCTTTGGTTTAATTGATTTGATTTTGTTGTTATAACCCAGCGAGGCAGATAAATGTTAATAGCATTTAGGCTGTGTTCACCTGAAATGGGTGTACGTTTATGCGGAGCCTTATACACAGGTCTATTTGGACTATTTGTATATTTTATTAATGACAATTAATAAACAAATATATAAATATATCTTATTTTTTAAAAAGCCGGTGTGCTGGTGGATAAGTAATGCCACATAAAGCTGTGTCTTCATACAGTAGTCCTGTCAGGTCAAACTTTACCTGTGTTATTGCTCAGGCTAACACAGCAGCAGCACTTTATCTGTGACAAACACACTTTTACGTAACAGCTCCCAAAACGTGAAACCGGTTTTCATTACGGTCGGTTTTATGCTCCTCTTCTGTTCAAGCGCTGGTAGGCAACAACCCATCATATGGTTAGCATGCTGTTAGCCTCTGACACATCACAGCAGCTGCAAAACAACTTACTTGAATTCCTCTGAAATGAAACGCTTGTTTTTAAAAGACGGGCCGTTCCGCTTAAAAACACAGACATTTGTTTTTCATAATGCCCTTCAGAAGAGCGCTTTACTACGGTTCACTTCCACATAGTCCACCGACTTCCAAACCTTTCACCCTGGCCAAGACTTTTAGCTGAAAGACTTGAAAATAGCGCCGCCTATCGCTGGAGGACTAACACAACTGCTGTTACGCCAGTGTTGTTTAGGTTTATGGTGGGTTATTATTATGGGGTAAAACCTAGACTAAATACAGCGGACACACGTCAATATATATGAATAAATAAAGAAAAACAAAACAAAGAAAAACAGTGCGACAAACCCAGTGTTAATTTTTTTTTAACCAGTTTATTGAGATAAAAACAAACACTCTGACCAGACACATCATCTCAGCTTCTTTTTTCCTCAAATAACCAAATCATTAGACTATATTAGAGCACTTTATAACACAAGTGTAAAACAAACACTGTTGCATCATTGAGAGTCTGCTGGCTGATAAAACAGAGCGAATACTACAACATATTCAACATGATCACATATCAGTTACATCATCTATAATGTCTTGATATCAAGGCATATTTATCAGAAATGGTAAACTAAGTGGTTACTCTGAATATTATTGCTCGCTACTGGCACTTTGTGTAAAAGACAGTGTCCTTCTATTGTATTTCATGTCGTGAAATCATTGCTGGTGAAATGTAGACTGATATAGTTAATGATTTGCTTTCAGGTTGCCATGAAACTTAGTAAAAGTCTGGAGTTTTTCCAGTTGCCCAGTAGAGGGCAGTGTAACAAAACTTATCTTTAGCAAAGCTTTGCAATTACTACTTTAATGTCTCGTAGGTGGACTACACATTATTTTCACTAACTGCACTAAACAAGCATAGAACCATTAAATTATCCCAACATGTTAACTACATTTGATTTAAAACCTGGTATCCTTAACTTACACTTAATTATTACACATCGTTTGTAAATATCTGAACACCTGTCTTCCATTTCCATTAGAGTTTTCAATGAATTAAAGACAGGAGTGCATTATAGTGCCATTAGATCCTGATGACAGGCCTCCGGGAAAGGATCATTAAGTTTTAGCTTCTATAAAAACGACTGTCGGAGCAATCTAGGAGTCCGTCAGCAGGGGTAATTGCTCTTTTGTTCTCTACATTGACAAGTTACCTGCATGCATCCAAAGCCTGCTCAAAAACCAGATCTACAACTGGACAACAAAACACAAACCAGAAAGTTTCTAGTACCAAAATTCTTGCCTCTTGCCTACAGTCTAAATATTCACATGTAATAAAAGTTACTCCCAAGCTGATATCAATCAACAATCCCTCAGATTTTCCTTTACATGATGATTTCCACTAACCTTGACAATGTAACTATAATATAATCACAATCACAGCTATAACCTTTTGACAAATAAAAATAAACTGACATGTAAAATTATGTATTGCCTCTTTAGAGCTTAAAAATGTCCTGACTGTGTGAAATAATGCATTAAAGTTAGGCCCTTGTGCTGGTTAGATAATTAACAGGCGCGAAAACAAAATAGTCGCGTCTGAAACTACTGAACTCATCAAACCAGAGTGATCAGTAAGGACTTTGGCACATAAGCCCCCTAGTGGCACCTGAAGAGTCTTCATGAAAAAAGGAACATTTCACATATTTCACAAGGATGTATTGGTGGAGGGATCCTTAGTGTACCCTTGCAAATGCAAATCCACAGGCTCTTTTAGAGAGACGTGTCAGTCACGTGATCTGATGGAAGAATGTACACTGCAGAGAAACGATGTGCACACTTTTCTCTCTTTTTCAAAAGACACTGATAAAATTTTGCCCTGTATGTGGGCACAGATTAATTACTGGCAGCATCTACAGTCAGCTGCTTGTACAGCTGTGTAATCTAAGCCCACTAACTGCTGGACATGTGGGACATTGTGTGGTCCACACTGGTCCCAAACACTGTAATAAACACAAATACATGTAGAGAGCGTTAAAGCGTCAGACTTCAGACCGGTAAATAAAAACAGAGAAAAATTGAATACTGACACAGAGCTGCTTGAAAGGAAACCGTACACCTTGGTGCGGTTACAGTCAGAATCTTCACAGCAGCTGCTCTGGTCCTGCACAGTCTGTCTTACAGCTCTGTTTTGCTGGCTCTGTGAACTATCCGGTTGTAGCTGTTTTTTCTTTGGGGTTTGTAGGTGAGAAGCTGGCTGAACTCAGTCAGAAGTCTTTCCCAGTAGCAGGAAATATCTTCCATTTGCAGGTGCTTGAGGATGAACTCCTTCCCCCTGTAGGAAGGTTGGGAAGCAGAAAAGTCATGTAATGCTAGGAGAAGGTTATCGCAGCTACTCCCGCTCAATCATGAAGTTGTGATCTCTCACCTTGTAGCGATCTCATGCGCGATGGCGTCGTTCTCTTTAACAAACTGGAGCAGCTCCCTGTGGACACAGAGTGCAGACATGTTGAAATTTGCAAATTCTTCCTTTCTTGACAAATAGTACTCTTGGACATGCATAGAACGGAGATATTTTAAAATAAAACCTGAAATAAAACCAAAGTAAAGTGTGAGAGCTCACTTAAAAATCCCCGTCCGGCCTTCTTGTCAAGCTACACAGCAGTCAGGCTGTGGTGCTCTCTGGTTTGCTACAAGCTCTTTGGCTTGAAATATAGAGTCAACGTATCACTGTATGTTCAAGGATGCAATTAAATGTGTAAATTTGCACATTTACCCATATAACAAATTATTATTGTGTGTCATCAGGTTTAAATTGTCAAAGCTGGTTATAAATACTGTTTTAATGCATAAAAGGAATACAAAAGGCCTTCCATCTTTAAATTGGACAAAAAACCAAAGGCTACACCCACACTGTATAACGAAGCACATACAGACAACATCCACACGTCTGAGGACACAAGCTGGCCTTACCTGAGATCAGACAGATCCTGCCTGACTGGGATGTAGTGGACCCAGGGCTTGAGCTGAGAGTAAAAGAATTCCTGCCATTCGTCTCCCACGTGAAACACCAAGGAGCCGCAGAGGAAGAGGTGTTTGAAGCGAAAACTTGCTGCCACACCACGGAAGTTGAACAAATACCTGCAGGAGATCGGAAAGAAGCGTGAAGTGAGACAGCACGGCACAACAAAGCGGCTGTGAACTCAGCTATAGAACACGTCTTTATAAAAGCTTCTTTTGGCTGTTCCCTTGCCACGAGGGCGTCGCCACAGCACCTGCAGGTCAATCCTTCTGTTTGCAATGAGCAGCCAATCAGAAGGAAGGCGGTTTAAAGAATTGGAGCTAAAAAAGCTTGTTTCAGACAGAGGATAAAAAAAAGGCAGACCTAACGCCCAGGATTTCAGGAGGATCGTTCTGGTCTGTGGATCACACAGAGCTGGGAAAGAGTATAATGGCTCCTCTTTAAATATGAATGAAATATAGGCAATGCCAAGAGAATGAGCTCACTTGTATTTGCAGTGATCTACCAGAGGGATTTCTTTGGCAGGGGGTCTCCCAAGTGTATCCTAAAACGCAGACAAAGATAAAAAGTCATTTAAAGTCAGATTCCACTGTAAAAGTGACTAAAAGTGTCCTATAACAATGAAATGATAAGCAGGATCAATTTAAAAAGAATCTTACTGGTTTGAGATTTCTGCCAATGTCTATGAGTTCAGTGCTGTGTGGTGTCAATGTGACTGACCTTGTCAGATTTCCAGGCTTGGTTCTTTGTATATTCTGCATCTACCAGCTCTGGAGCTTCTCTGGACAGAAGGATGAGAGGGTCCCGCTCAGGGCTGGTTCTACCAAAGAAACAGTGCACAGATTTAGGGCCCTACAGCCATCTCAACACCTTATATCATGGAGATGTATATGACTGTAACATTGTTCAAAGAACAAACAACACATCTTCACAAGACTGACCTGGAACCTCTGAAGAATCCTTTAGACTCTTTCTTCTTCCATGGCCACTGTGCTGCAGATCTAAAACACAACATATTATTAATAGAAGTAGTATTTGATTATATACTTAGCTCATGATCCGAGCCACACCACATCACTGTCAAACGTGGTGGTTACATGGTGATGTCATCACTATGGCTGCAAGTGGAACTGAGCCGCTAGTGTTCAGTGGCTCAGGATGAATGTCTGCCTTTCCTCTAAATTCTGGAATATTATTATATTTAAGATTTCGTTAGTTTGTCCAATTCATTTTCAGCCTCAAAAGTGCGGGACTGTGTATAAAGTTGAATGAAATTTAAATCAAATTACATTTCTAATTTCTTCAGTGCACATAATTGGACAATGGCTCAAACGGTATGTTCGCTAGTCAGCTCGTCTCCTCGCTAAAGTGCAAACCTTACTTTTTAAGGTCCTCCCTCATCAGATCCCATCTTCCCAGTCCGGTGGGGTAAATGGGCCACACAGCAGGCCCGCCCTCCCAAAATGTCCATGCTGGGTACATGATGTCGTTGTAGTCTGAGGTCTACTTAAAAAACAAGCATCCACATTTCAAGAACACTTACTGCACATAATAATAATAATAATATTAACAACAATAATAATAATACATCCACGTGTGACACAAAAATACTGCGCACATTCTGACCTTACTGAAAGAGAAGACTGGTAGAGTTGGCTGCACCCAGTAGGGGACTTGAGGGTAATCCCTCACATTTACAACCATCTCTAAATCAGGTAGCTTTTCAATCACCTCCAGTATGAAGTGCTCCACCCCACTGCACCTGAAAACAGGCAAGTCGCCCACATAGTGTCATGGATATAGCTACCTGATGTTCAGACAAGTAACAATGACGTCCTGCTTACCTAGCAGGGAACATGCAGTTTTGCTCCCTGTACAGCTTGTGTCCGATGATCTGGTAGTGGGTTCCCACTCCTTTTTGAACCGTGGCAGCCATGACATCCTGTGAAATCCCCCCTTTAAAGGTCTGCAGATCATGCTGTAGGACACTGAGACCGATGCCAAAGTTCATATTATGCTTAACTTTCACAGTGGGAATGAAGCAGTAAATGTGGATTTGATCAGTAATGTTGATCTCACAAATACATATCTGATACTTGTTTGATAATAAAGAGGTTTCTAACAGAATGATCGTTTGCCTGGATTCAGGTCATATGCAAGGAAGATAAAGTACACCAACCTTAGGTGGCAGCTACAGTTGGCAGGTTCACATGGCGTGAACCCTTTAACAGTATCCGATATCCTTTCTATAATTTTCTTCCACTGGTTGCCTGCAACATCAAATATAAATGGAGATTTTGGTATTTTGCATCACAGGAATCCTTCAGTAGGTCACAAAAGAGCCCAGCATCTAAAAACAACTGCAGGGCTCACTTGACTCAGTTAAAGTCAGTGTTTATGATTCAACAGGAAGAAAGCGACTGGGCAGCTCTCTACCAAAAAATCCTGAATGAAAATGTCTGGCCGAAGCACACCTATGCAGCAGGACAATGATCCAGTACACACCAGGAAGCACTGTTTGCCAGTCTGTCAACTAATTTCAAGGTAATATTTAGCAAAGAACAGGTACAGATAGGATAATAGTTTCCACGTAAGTTGATATTATTTCCCAATTTTGTTGTGACACATCACCATTGACTAAAATGTGTTATTTGTAATCTATTGTTTCTAACCAGGTTCACAGCTCCTGTTTGCCCTTTTTGTTTTCAGTCCCTTGTAGTAATAACAGTTAAGATGTTCCTTATTAATTAAAAAAAATCTACAACACAGATGTGTGTGATATTAAATTTGAAGAAACTTTGGAACACGAGATTCTGGTGGATTGTGCTGTTAAAGTTTGTAGCATATTACAGTGTTAAGCTTTACAGGGGCTTTATAAATGGTCTGAGAACTTAATTTTGCTTAAGCCAGAGCATGTTTGCATAATTCGTTAAAAGACACAACATACAACGATGGAGTCTAAAGAACAAGGAAAACATGCGGCTTTTTCGCAGTTTGCGCGTTGCTAATTTACACAGAATCAATGTATTTGTGTGGGTTAGGTGTTTTAAAGCAAGCAGCCCATACGGTTTACCAGCACTTCAAGTAACTCCTGCATGGAAAACACTCTGTCATCGTACTGAATGTGAGTGTGAGAGAAAGAGCTAACTCTTAGCCGTCATTCATTCCAACCTAAAAGTTAGCTGCTGGGCTAGTTAGCTAGCACCGGTGAATTGATGGTTGCCTGTAGCACCAGAAGTTATCGTAAAGCGCCACGAACCAATAAAAGCTCGCTAGTTCTTTAGAAATAAATTAAAGGTAGGTGTTTAAAATGGATTACCAGAAGCATCGGCCAAACACGCGTGAAAAACTTGCACTAGTATTAAAATCCTCCACATCCAAAACCACTCCATTTCTCCTCTATCCTCCAGCTTTGTCTTAGGAGGAGAATCAGCGCCCTGATCTGTGGTCCGCTGCTTCTGGCTGGGTTACAGTCATTACGGTAATGCTCGCAGTAAAATTCATTTTGTCGATACCGTAAAGCTTAAAAGATTAACGCAGAGCAACATTAAGGGGTTTTGCTCTGCGTTAATATTGTTACCACTACATTTGAAATGTCATTCAATGTCATTAAAAAAAAAAAATTCTATAAAAAAATTCTATATATATATATATAATTTTTTTTTTCAAATCAAGGCAAGGTATGATTTTCTAATGTATAAACACTAGCACAAAGCATTTCCTTTGTTCACATAGGTCATGGCGTTACTGGTTGATAAAATCACCATTTCAAGGGCATGAACAGCTACCTCATGAATGATTATCCTTCAAATGTGCTGAACATAATGAGTTTCTCCATCACAGAGAGAAAAGGAGGAGGAAAGAGACCCTCCTGAGATATGGGCAGTAAGACTAAATGACAGAGAGAGGAAGAGACAGAAGACAGGTGGAGAGGGAGAGCGATCAAAAGAGGGCAATAAAAAGAAGCGGGGGGGTCCAATGAAATGTTAGAGAGAGTATTTCATATTTGCTGGAGATGTAATAGAGATCAAATCTGTGGATGAATTTCAGCTCTCATTTATATTCAGTTTCTTCAAGTTTGGTCTTGAGAGGATCGTGGATTTTGATTTAAAATTTTTTTACTTGCAAACACATCCACAGCTGAACAAAAATGCAACACATGTGGCTCTCTTTTGTATCTGGCCTCTGCCTTCACCTGGTTTTCCTTTGCAGTGCCGAGGAAGGTCTAGAGTTCCCCAATTTTGACGGGAAAGACAGGGTGATGGACATCAACGAGCGCAACTACAAAAAGGCTCTGAAGAGATATGACCTGCTGTGTCTGTTCTACCACGAACCTCTGCCGGCCAACAAGGGTCTTCAGAAGAGGTTCCAGATGACAGAGCTGGTGCTGGAGGTGAGAAACTGGGTGAGGTGGGAAGAGGTGAGAGAGTATGTGTCACAGACTCCAGGACATGTGGCTCGGTGCTGATTTCTTTGTGTGTTATAAAATGGAGTTAACTTTGAAAGGAAAGTGTGAAATGTGGAAGTAGAATGATGTACTCTACTTTTTTACAGATTTTTTTTTTTCACTTTTTATTAAGCATCCAACAGAATCGCTAACTAATTCAGGCATTGATGCTTCATAAGGAATTCTTTCTGATGATGAATTATCACATAAAGTGCCTTTTCTGCTTGAAAAATTAGATTTGGGAGAAGCAGTTATTAGGATTCGTTTTTTGATCAACAGTTGTTTTATGGCTCAAAATCCCATTTCCAGAAGCCTTAGCAGTACTATGAGCATTCTAACATGATAAACATACTGCCTATACGGATGATGGTATTCGTATATAGGTCAAAGACCCATATACAGCCTCACACATTAGCTCTGTAGCTTTAGACCACGTTGGATAGACAAAAAATATATATCCCAGGGTAAATGTTAATCCCTGGATGTTACTATCATGAACGTTCATAAACAATTAACTGGTTTTAAAAACTCTTTGCTCCTGAGTTTTTCAGGTTTGCAAATACCTGGAAGCTATGGGGAATGTATCACCACTGATCAAAGAAGATACGAGGAGATGGATCTGTTGTGGCATACCGGGTGCTGAGCTATAGAGCAAATCCTTGCAGATTACATTCTGCCATCCAAACTTGTCACTAAACCTTTGCGTTCTAGGAGAAATCAGACGGCAACTGCTCCATGTTTCCTCTGTCTTCTCAAAGTGTAGACTCTCTGCTTAGATTGGATCTGTTTTACCTGTGCACACTCTTAACTGGCAAGCAATCCTTTTAATACCATTTTGTGCACTCCGCTGTGGTTTACATATATCCAGGGATTGTTTCTAGGTCATTTTGTTAATTATAGCTTGTTCCCAATACTCTTTACCATCTGCCTTTGAACTAGAAATCAGAAGATCTGCCCTCGCAGTCTTTTCCTTCTCATCTTGGAGGCATTTTTTTTTTATTTGTTAGTATTCACTTTTGGCAAAATTTTCCCTTTCCCAATTCTGTCATGCTTCATGCACTCTTGGAAAGCAGAAATACACAAAGTAAACTCCCACCTCAGTGGTTTTCTAAATCTGTTATCCTTCCTCTACAACTGCAAGCTGAAAGGCAAGCAGTCCTGACTCACAGCATCCTTCTAACAAGAAAACTCCACGGGGGGCTTTCAGCACACACATATCTTGGTAATGAAAAGATGTATTGACGAAGACGGCTGCAGCTGTGGATGCCGGCTCAAGTACACAGAATAGAAATCGGAGCTAAATCAAAGGGCTGAGCAGAGGTTGTTCATACCAGTGTTTTGTTTTTTTTTTATCTCAAGGTCTACTTACCAGGTGGTTTTAGTCCACACATGTCCACAATGTACACAGTTTTTTTTTCAAGAAGTCAAATAAAAAGTAACCAACTAATATTTAATTTACCAGTTATGCCCTTGCGTCTTGCTCCCAGTTGCCAACACTGGTGTTCTACTGCACCTATTTCAGCGTCACAGCCCCTGTGACTGGCCAAAAGCCTTCCACCAAGAGCCAAGAAGAAGTACTCTGTGGCTACTTGGATTACAATATGCTGAAGGTTACTATTAAGCTCGACCCAGATTTGTACTTAATATTGACTTAAACCATAACCTTTTCCTAACCAAATACCTAAATAACAAGGTTTAAATCCCAATCTGCTGCTATTAGTATGGCTGAGGGCGTCACATGTGTTTGTTTGTATATGCGTACCTCCTTACAGATCACGATGGTGACCTCTGTGAGTTTAGAAGAGTGATAAAATTTAGACGGTGACGAAGAATTTCAGAACATGAGGTATTTTGCTATTAGTGGATAGGACAGTGCAGATAGTACACAGGAAGCTGGGGAGAAAGTGAGGGGGATGACATACAGGAAACAATCGGGGGAAGCTGGATCATGGGTCAGCTGCTCAACCAGGTGAGCTATAGCCGCACTCTCAAGTCAGAGTGTGGCAGGTGAGATTGAAGATGAGGATGTGACCATTAGCTCCAAAAGAATGGTCTACCCTGCATGACTGCCAATGTAGTGCAACTAGGTCTAACACAAATAGTGGACACCAAATCTCATTTTTAAGTTTTCATCCTAGATGCCGTCTAGAAAATCTTCCTGATTATGCAATGCTCCTGATCTAGAGTTTTTAAAGTGTGTTTTATAGAGTATTTTAATAGAGTTACAATACAAAATGATTTGTTGGTCTTGAACACACAGCTTACAGCTCAAGTCCTGGAGAACAAAGACATCGGTTTTGGAATGGTGGACTCCCAGAAGGATGTCAAAGTAGCCAGAAAACTGGGTATGTACTGTATCTATCTGTGCTGTTCTTGGCTTATCCACTCATGTGGTTTTTCTTATACTGTTTTACTAGTAATGTATTGTTTTTAAAGTATTGGATCTGTTGTCTAACTAGGACTGGAGGAGGTGGGCAGCTTGTACGTGTTCAAGGACGACCGTGTCATTGAGTTTGACGGGGAGCTCTCAGCAGACACTCTGGTGGAGTTCCTGTTGGATGTGAGCAGTAAAATCTGATGCTTTTCAGACGGCAGTTACGTTACCCACAAATGCAATCAATCTTCAGCCTCGTTAGTTAATTGAATCCCTAACAGATCACCACTGCAACGTCAATAAGCTCTTTGACAACCCCCATTTCAGTAACTGTCATGTGTACCTCATATAAAAGATGCACTATGAACTAATTTATCAGAAAAGTTAATGCAGCGACATAACTGCTACATCTCATCTTGATTACAGTTAAATCTCACATTATTTTAATGATCTAACTGATTTTTACCATAATATTAAAACTAATAAGAAACATAGTTTTATTGCCGTTTTACACAACATTATTGGATACGTATTGCTTTTTGTAAACATGAGGAAGTTCTACATTACTTTTGTTGTGGAAAAGCTTATTGGAGAAAGATTTCTTTGCAGAACTCACTAAGAAGCCTGTGATGTCTATTCGGGCTAAGCAATAGCGTAACAAGCCCCTTCACTCATGGCGTCACAGCTTCTCTATCTAATATTGTTCCAATATCTATTACGCACATGCAGATCAATGCACTAATAAATTTGTCACCAAAAGCTTTTTCTTCTTATAATGTAGCATCCACTCAGTAAACTGTATTAGGTAAAAGACAAGTGGGAGCTAGAGCTGCTTTTACTTTTTTGCTTTTACTGCTCTTCCTCCAGGCTGTTTTAAAATTATACTATTTATTACTGCATTCGCAATATTCTCTACATTGTTTCTTTACTATTGACTCTCAGCACAGCACAACCACACATTCACATTTAAACAATGCTACTGACGATAGAGAAATGTCACCTTTAAGAGGTGATTACTTAACCCTGAAAATAGTGCAAGTTATGCAACTTGGAAAACAAGAGCTCCAATTAAAAAATATGACAACAACTTAAATATTTTTAATTAATTTAAGTGTTTGTGTTTACACTGCATCTTGCACAAGACATTTATTTTAAAAGAACACTGAATAGTGCCATAATCAGGCCCCTGGTTTCTGATTCATTTTCTTCATTTTTATCTAAACTACACACGTTTAAGTTTTCAGGACTGCTTGGTATTGATTATTACCTGACATGTAAATGCCTTCCAAGGTAGGTTTAGCTCAACAGTTACTTTTACGTACCAGTACTTTGTATTTCAACTCTGGTAGGTGGATTTTATTACCATACTACCACTGCATGAGCCATGCTAACTGTTTGCTCTCTTCAGTGCTAATGCTACGCTAATCAAAACTGCATGTAATTATGAGTCTATGATGTCTATGAGAGTGTAACTGATCCATCTATAATAAACTGATTAAGTTAGCTAAATAAATATGTTTTCTTTCTGTGTTTTAATGCTCCCTAGGTGTTGGAGGATCCAGTAGAGATGATCAATAATGCCATGGAGGTGCGAGCCTTCGAGAGGATGGAGGAAGACATCCGCCTCATTGGTTATTTCAAAGGAGAAGATTCATGTTAGTTTACCATCAAACTAATATGCCAGTATCTACATGTAAACAAACATATTTCTAAAGGAATTTACAAAGACTGGGAGTGTGTGGGTGAACCTACACCTACATTCTTTTAATGTACCATAAAGTTGATTTATTGTGCTTCAAAGATGCTAATGGAATCTAGAGGTTGATAGAGATATATCAATGTATAGCCTTACTGGCTGCTAAGGGAAAACCTGATTCGAGACTTTGCTAGTCTCACTCAGTCTCATGACAGCCTTTAAATAGCTTATGGCTCCCTGTTTAATAGGTCAAACTGCAATTATAGTTCCTCTCAAAAAAAAAAAAAGGAGTAAAAGTGAGGCAGGGAAGATACTATCTAGCCAATATGACAGTGCCACAAATTTTCATTATGAAGCCTATTTCTGTCCAGATATAGATCGGTCCCTGGTGGTGACCTTGTTGGGAAGAGAACTAGGATCGTGTTACAAGCGTATAAAACTGTATTAGGGGAAACTTGGTTACTGGGATGAAGATGCCAGATCTGATGAGAAACTGAATGAAGACACTGCCTTTCACTGCTGAACTTAAGCCTCCTGTCAATCTCTCTCAAATTGTCTTTATTTCCAGCTTCCATTTTTGTTTTTTGTTTCTCAGATTTCAAGGCTTTCCAGGAGGCCTCAGAGCGGTTTCAGCCTTACATCAAGTTTTTTGCTACATTTGATAAATCTGTAAGTCTTAAGTAAAGTAAGTAAGTAAATTTTTATTTGTATAGCACCTTTCAAGAAAACAATCACAAAGTGCTTCACAGAAAAGCTGAAACATAAAAATAGAAATCAACTAAAAACAAGTTTAAAAAGGTGAATTTTTAGCTGTTTCTTAAATGAAACCACTCAGTCCACAGATCTCAGGCTCAAAGGAAGGGAGTTCCAGAGTCTGGGGGGGCCATAGTTACAAACGCTCTATCGCCTTTCGTTTTCAGCCTCGTATGTTGGACAACCAGCAGGCCCTGGTCACATGACCTCAGGGACCTGCTGGGGATGTACGGATGTAGAAAATCTCTGATATAGGTTGGTGCTTGTCCATACAGAGCCCTGAATGTCAAAGTCAAAATCTTGAATTGGATTCTGAATTTTATGGGGAGCCAGTGCAACTGGATCAACAGAGGTGTAACATGCAAAATCTGTAGTTTGACAACATCTTGGGGCTTAAAAGAGATATATAACTGAATATCATCTGCATTGCAGTGACAAGAAATATCTTTAAAAGTGCTCAATAGGTGCTGAAGAGGGAGTATATACAACAAAAATAATAAAGGTCCCAAAACAGAGCCCTGTGGCACACCATATTCAAGAGAAGTAGAAGAGGAAATGTATTTAGACTTAGCCACAGAAAAAGAGCGTTCACACAGATAAGATGCAAACCAATCCAAGGCAGACCCTGATATACCCACCCAATGTCTCACCTATCTAGCAAAATGTGATGGTCAATGGTATCAAAGGCAGAGGTTAGGTCCAACATCAGCAAGACAGAGCATTCTCCTGCATCATGTCTCATCAAAATGTCACTGGCGACTCTGAGAAGTGCAGTTTCAGTAGAGTAATATTACTAATAGTGTCAAAAAAGTACCAAAGTAAGAAAATATACACTGTACCAATTTTGTTTAACAGTGACACACATAAAAATTACTTAAAACATGCTAACCAGTATAAATTAGAACACAGAATTAATTAAATGCAACTAATATTAATTTCTGTGTATAAATATCAAGTAGATTGTGAGCCATGCTAACAAAAAGCTAGCATGGCTATATTCAAATGCATCAAAATTTAACTGCTAGCAGCTCTGAAATTAGCTATTTAGTATATAGCATATCGCATATTGTTTTAAGTGTGTAAATTAATGTTAGTGTTTGTTTTTTGTTAAACCTGATCTCTTAGCTCTCTTAGCTGTTTCCAATCTTTATCTTTATCTTCAAATCTAAGTTTTAGAAAAAGAATGGAGATAGCTTATTTCGTTAAAACTCTTGATTAAGAATCTTCACTTTCAACATGAATAAAATCATCTTGGCGTTAAACCTTTTTTTTAGGTTGCCAAACATCTTTCCCTAAAGATGAATGAAGTAAATTTCTATGAGCCATTCATGGAGGAGCCAGCCATCGTGCCTGGAAGACCCCTATCCGAGATAGACATTGTTGAATTTGTAACCCAGCACAGAAGGTTAATGTTATTTATTTATTTTTGTAAGTTTTATTTAAAAAAAAACTTAAAATTTCAAGCATTTTTTTTTGTGTGAGATTCTTTAATAATATGCTTTTTACAGAGCTACTTTGAGGAAGCTCCGGGCTGAGAATATGTTTGAGACATGGGTGATTATTTGATTATTTATCAGAGCAAATGGAAGCAGAAATTACATAGTATACAAGTATTTTCTTTAAATGTATTGAAGCCAACGTCGTATTC
Organism: Hemichromis elongatus; assembly: GCA_015108515.1. NCBI lineage: Eukaryota > Metazoa > Chordata > Actinopteri > Cichliformes > Cichlidae > Hemichromis > Hemichromis elongatus. Next base: position 21,583 of record VUQR01024780.1, read on the forward strand.
AAGCTGCTAATGACTGTAAATCTTTAAATTCTTCCCATCTGTAGGAAGATGATATGGATGGAATACATATTGTTGCCTTTGCTGAGGAAGAAGATCCAGGTCTGCAGCTGTAATTCAGAGGTTTTTGTTGTCTAACATCACAGATATTTATCTTTCATAGCAACTGGAGTTAAGTTTAGATAACTTTGTTGTCTCTTCCTTAGATGGCTATGAGTTCCTGGAAATCCTGAAAGATGTGGCTAGAGACAATACCAACAACCCAGAGCTGAGTATTGTCTGGATCGACCCTGATGACTTCCCTCTGGTTCTGTCTTACCATTTAACCAAATTGTTTTCAAAATGATCCTTTATAAACAATTTCTACACAGGAAGAATTCACCATGGTTTACATGCAGGAAATGTCTGAAGTTAACTTGGTTTATCTTGTCCTGACAGTTGACCACTTATTGGGAAAAAACCTTTAAGTTGGACCTGTTTAGACCCCAGATCGGTGTGGTCAACGTGACAGATGTAAGTAAAATGTTAAAATCTAAGAAAACACCAAAAATAAAAAGTTTATAGATGTTAAATTTTGTGGTTCTCTTTTTTTTTTTTTATTCAGGCAGATAGTGTCTGGCTGGACATGTCCAACGATGAGGACCTTCCCACTGCAGAGGAGCTGGAGGATTGGATAGAGGATGTCCTGTCAGGGAGGGTGAACACCGAGGACGATGATGAGTCCGCTGATGAGCCCGAAAGCCCTGACAGCTACATCACGGAAGACAGTAATGAAATCCATGACCTAGATGAAGAAGATAACGATGATAACTACAACTGACCCTCAAAGGTTTATATCCTTACAGATCAGACCTTAACTAGCTTGGAAGATCAGAATATAAAATTCTAGATGACTTTAAAAATGCTAAATTAATCAAATTCTAAAACGTAGGTGGTGTAGATGTTAGATATTTTTGGTTACGGTTGTAAAACCATAGCAACAAGCTAAGAGATGCTAAGACATTCCATAAAGTTGACAGTGAGGTGATACATTTTTGTGCGTTTACAAAAATGTAATTACACAGTGATGTGACCCACATTAAAAAAACAACAACAACAACAAAAAATAACAATATTTATTATAGTGACTTTAAGGTTTACATGACCAAGATAGCAATGGCAACTTCTGAGTGTATGCATGTCTGTAAAAATAAATGTCAACCATTAAAGCTCAAACTGTTTCTTGAGACTCACTGTGCTAATAATATTTCATAAATGTAAGATTTGCCTCAAACATGCAAACACATGCATATCCTTTAAGCTCAGGTCCTCTACTAGAGGCCTGAGGGTCCTGCGCAGTATCTTAGCTGTTCCTAGGACTGCACTCTTCTGCACAGAGATCACTGATGTTGTTCCTGGGATCTGTTGGAGCCACTAGCCTAGTTTAGAAGTCACCGCATTGAGTGCAAACTGAGACCACTGATACCCTCCACATCTTCTCGAGTTCTTCTCTCAGCCCTTGGTATTTCTCAAGCTTCTTGTCTTCCTTATTTCTGACGTTGCTGTCACTTGGTATAGCTACATCTATTACTATGGACTAGTGATGTGCGATACCACTGATTTCCTTTCCGATCTGATACCAAGGAAAATTTAGGGTGGTAACGACGATACTAATCTGATACCAGTACTTTGAACAAAAACGTAATTAATGTGTTATTGTATTTCAAAATATAGCTTCAAATCTTGTCATTTATTCTGTATATACTTGCAAAAACATTAAATATTCACACTTTCCCTGTGCCACACTACAAATTTTGGTTTCGATCCAATACGAAGTAAATACATGGCCAGTATTGCCAATATCAGTACCAATAATTTTAAGTTCTTCAGGCAGCTAACTGGGGGAGAGTATTGTGCCATGACTTAGGACATGAATTTACAGTTTGCAAATTCTGAACACATTTTAATCACCACTATGTCACTGTGATTGTTACTTTCCACAATACTTAGTTAACACAATGAAACACACCTTTCAGCTTTTTATGCGGTTTCAAACGGGGTTTTTGGAGACCTGGAATGTAAATTTTTCTGTCTCTAAAGCACACAAAAAGGTTTGGACATTTTTCATATTGCATGTTTGATGTATATTTTTTCCAAAGAAATAATTAACACAGTTCAGTAGGCTACACAATGCACTTGAAGGATAAAAGCAAAGTATCGATCTCAGAACATGTTTCTGTGCTCCCATGATTATTGCCTCTGTGCTGTCTTTCAGTCCAACTTTGTCCAGCCATTGGTTCATTTTTTGATATCACCTGTTTCTTCTCTCTGCTGGTGGTAATGCGCTGCAAGAGCCTGTCCTTCCATGATGGCTCTTCTCCTTGCTCCTTTTTGGCTTTCTGCAGCCTGAAGTATTCACTAAGCCCTTGACCAGTTGTGGCCATCTTCTTGCTGTACACATGGATCCTTGTGTGGTTCTGACACTCAGGGCCTGCTTCCTTCTGCTTAGCGTACAGTCTGAGGCTGGACTTGGGGTGAAACCCTTCACGCATGTGTTGTCTTGATGTCAGTGGCTTCTATCTCTTCCTTTGGGCTGCTTATTATCCCAGCAGGGCTAAGGTGTTAATTGCCTGGATCTTGTTCTTTCAGTTCAGCTGACTTAACCCTCTGCAGGGATATGTATTTATATATGGCATGTATATGGCCTATAGTAATATACACTGTGCATCCAAAAAAGAAATAAAAGTGAACCCTGTGAGTATTTTGATCATCCACAATTCCTTTCTTCTTTTCACCCTCATTAAGGAAGTCCTGACTGATTCCCAGGGCAGATCAGATTGGCACATTTTCTCAGCCAGTAAATGGGTGTTTTACCTTGAATTATTCAAACACTGGTAAATAATTCAGTATTGTCATGCCTCCTAATGGGTGTAGGGACCTGGACACTGAAGCTGGGGGAGGTCGGAGGTGAAAGAATCAGGGTGAGACAGGCTCAAATGCAGCACTCTGGGGCCCAACAAGCTGCATGAGGATTGGACAGAGTCCTGATGAACCTGTAAGTCTAGGCGTGAATTAATAATACAAGGCCGTGAAAGAATTGTTATTCCCCTGGAGGAGGATGTGATGTAGTGTGTCAACAGGATGTTTGTATCATGATGGGGGATTTACACTTAATTTATGCCAGGTGATGAGAAACATTCAACTGTGTGTGCATTTAAAACATGACCCTGAGGCAAGTAGTTGCATGTCATGCTCTCCTGATGAGAAACAGCTAGTCATGTTATTGGTGTAAGTGCTTGATGCCGTGCGAGTGCTGTATGGTGACAAAGTAGCTATGAATGCCAGAAGTGATGGGGTTTTACAGGAAGACTGACAAAATGAAGGACACGATGGATTTCTCTCCTTTCTCCCAGGAGAGGAGGAATTACAAAATCACACTGTAGATGCAGAGACTAAGAGGTTCAATAGAAAACAGCAAAGAACAAAGAAAGGACAGGAGTAAGATGAATTAAGGTGCAGATTTCTGTTCAAAATCAAAGCTACAAGAAGCAAGAGGGGATTCCTCTCATGTCTCCATTTACACATAACCAAGCCATTACACAAAAGTGAGAGCGAGAGAAATGAAGGGAAGAAAACATTCCATTTAGATGCAAATGCTCCTCATTTTCCTCTCTACCAATGTCTCTTCCTTTTCAACTAGGTCCTGCAATGGAGCAGGTGGGTACGGGAGAGGGATTAAGCCGAGGACAGATGAGTTCCGACAGGCGGCCTTGCGCCCCGGGCTCACGGAGGGATGAGGTTGTTCGTTTTCAGCACTGGACACCGACATTGACATTCATTTACCCACAAGGGCTGGCTGCGCCGCTCTGACAGGCTGACGGCAAGCCAATTACCGCTGAGCTCCATAACAACAAAAAGCCACCAAAATATGGCCAAAAAAGCTGATATTTTGCTCAGGCGTGTCACAAAGCACGGCCCGCCGCCTAATGTGCAACGACAGAAGAGAGTGTTAGCGAGCCTGCAGCCAGGGCAGGGAACGAGTGCATATGGAGATAGCGATGAAGACTTGTTAGTTTGTGAGAAATGGAGATAAGAAGGGAAAAAACTACATGGGAACATTTAAAAACAGATACCCATGATGTAGAGTTGGACAGCAGGATGGATGTATTTACAGGAAAAATCTAACAAAACAAAAAAGTTGGAGTAAATGTGAACTGGAATGACACTTATAGTAATCCTGGAAGTAAAAAGAGCAGCCGGGTACTCAGCATCTTTACAAATGTTCATAAAAATGGTTTATTTTTTTCTACAAACGCTAACGCTGTGAGAGTGAAACACATCTTACATATTAACGTCACGTTCATTATCAGAAAACCGCCCATCAGAAACCAATCCATGACAGAGGACTGTAACTTGGCAACAGTGTGACAGATGGTGGAGGAGGGGGTGGGGGGTTGGGGATGGTTGTGTGACTTGGAATGGCGCACACACAGACACACACACACACACACACTTACATAAATAGATAGAGTTTAAAAACAGGAGGCACCATCACATCAGGATCATACAAAGTTTATCTGGCAGTTGGTACAAAATCAGACCAATGACACGTTTTAAAAAAAAGGATTTGCTGTGGACCCGTCACACAGAAAACAGCACGTATCTGACTTTTTTCCAGGTGTTTTAACATTTTGCTTACAGTGAAATAATTACAAGCATAAAATTACCAGTAGTTTTTTTTTTGGCTGAAAACATGCAGTGACAATGCTTTGTTTCACCACCAGGGGGCAGTAGGGGACAACATTGCTGTCAGGCACAGCTTTTTATATATATATATATATAATTTTTTTTTTGCTTTGCTTGTATGTCTTTATGAGTGTGCTTTTTTCCCCTCTTTGGTGATTTTTACCAGATCAGTTTCGACAGTAACAGAGTAACAGACACGTGTCATTTTAACTTCATTTAACTGTATCTTTCTGGCCTGCCGGTGTAAACCCATCCAGCAGGCAAGAGAATCCCTTCTGAGCCTTCCATGAATGGACGGACCTCGAGGGAATTGTCAGACAACAGGGGTGAGACGAGGCAGTAAAGGAAAACCAGACAGTCCAGTTGGGAAGGAGGTTCCGCCCTGCTGCTGCAGTTCTCACTGATGATAAAGACTCTGGTGATTTATCATCATATGTAATGAAACGCTGTGAGCCCTGAAAGATGAAATCAGACTTTACATGCTGCTGTTTGTTGAAGCAAGTAGTTTAGTTGCTCATCTTGCAAATTAAGCATTAATGTCTGTTTTCACTTCACTACAGAGAAAGACAATTGAACATTTTCTCTTGAATTTTCAAATAAAAGCATTGCAGCTGGGGTAAGTTAAAGGTAAAAGGTGCATACTTGCACCATATGTGCATACATACGTTAAAACCCAAACAAAACAAATGAAATGTGGAGTGTTTTCAGACAGTAGTTTAGAAAAAGGAGGGTCAGTGCTGTGAAAATGGACACAACGGTAACTTAACTCCCGCCTCACGACAGGTGGTAGAGTGTTACCTGTAACCTCAACCATTATTTGAAAACTCTGGTCTAAAGGAGAATGTACACACAATTAATGCATCTGCTTTGTAACCCAAAGACTGGAGAAATCAGTAGTACTTTTTATTTGATGTTGATAGTTGATATATGATGGCTAGCTCTCTCTTTCCCGCTGCCTTCCCTTTCCATCACGTCAGGCAGATGTGGGCAACATGAAAGCCCTGAGAAGGTTACTGAACCGCTGAGGCGGGGCAAATGTTTTTGGGCACATGTCCATCTCAGTGCGTCTCCTGTTATCCGGTTCATTCCGAGTTCACCCTGGTGTTCAAACATGGCACGCTTGTGTTGCTCCCGAATGGAGTGGAAATGTTTCAGATTTGTGCTCCGTTGCACTTGGAGACGAACTGAAAACAACTCAAAGAGTCCCGACTTTGGCTGCTAAAATTAGCGCTCAAGGGCGTGGGCCGCACGCCACAGGATGGACACGGTGGAGTGTGACGTCTCAGCTGTCAGGAAAAGTGTTTGTTTGAGGAGACTGTGTCACTTCCTTTATGAGCAGACTGAGATCATGTTTCCACCGTCACGTGAATGTGCATTTAATGCTGAATCTGAAGTTGTTTCATTCTTGTGCATATATAAGTCCATTTAATTTTTTAATTTGGTGTCCAAAAGTATTCAAATACTTCCAAGTATAGACAAAACAACACAACAACACACTTTCCTCTTGTCGCTCTGTCCTTCTCATGAATTCAACAAAAAAACTGCTCTCTGTGGAGATGTCGGAGACCTTTAAATGCTCCTTGTTCCCATCTTGTTTGAATGAGTGATTGTTTTGAAACAAATCTACACACACACACACACACACACAGAGCATGTGCACTCAACCGTGTCCGAAGCATCCAAACTCCAGCGAGCAAAAATCCTGCTGCAACTCTTCTCTTTTCGATTTTATCAACAATAAAAGATCAATATATTCAAATGTGAGAGATAGATAGATTCATATATAATATGTAAAAAAAGTACAAATTAAAAACTGCAAACCCAAAATGAAAATATTGAAGAGCAACAGGGTGTGGAATAAAATTAAAACATCTGGAGTCCTACACGGACGTTTCCGACTGTAGCCGCAGGACAAACTTGTGTGATTTAGGATCGATGTACTCCTCAGACATCTGGATGTAGGGGATCTTCTTGGACGTCACCACCAGGCTGAAGTCCACACATTTGAGCAGGAAGATGGTGCCGTCTTTCAGGCCGCTGGTGACTGACGCCTCGCTGATCAGCGTCCACTGACGGGCTCGCCAGGAGTCCCGGCTGTACTGAACGGTCGGACCTGGGGTCAGGTAGCTCTCGAGGAATGCCTGGAATAGAAGGAAGTATGAAATCATTATATTATATTATGAAAATGCGTTTAAATATTAGGTATTATTAATTCTCTGGCTCTCTTCCACAGCGTGTCTTTATCAGATGGCCGCCCCTCCCTGAGCCTGGTTCTGCTGGAGATTTCTTCCTGTTAAGAGGGAGTTTTTCCTTCCCACTGTTGCCAAAGTGCTTGCTCATAGGGTGTCAATATGATTTTTGGGTTTTTTCTCTGTTTTCTTTGTCTCATTGTATGGTCTTTACCTTACCATATTTGGTACTAAATAAATAATTCATTGAAATTACATCCAAAGACAGGCCGAATGCTGTGTGTAGAGGTCACAGGACTGACCTTGGGCGTCATGTTGTTGGTGATGCAGAAGGCCAGGTGTTGCTGTATGCTCTCCATGCTGTGGCAGTGCTGTTGCTTTGTGGTCCTCAGGTACTTCTGCAGGGCCCGAGCCATGGATGGGAAGATGGCTTGCGCTGCTTCTCGAGGGTCCATAATGTCCCCAGGTGTCTTTTTCTGCTCTTCCTCTTGCATGCGCTTGATGTGTGTAAATGCTTCCTCTACTGCCACCACCAGCCTGGGAGGGGAAACAGCAAACAACAGCAGTTTCAATAACAGGAGGGTTTTGTGTTTTACTGCTTGAAACGCGTTTTGATCTAACGGACTCACCGTGCTCTGCGTTTGCGGACGCGCCTCTCGTGCTCGGCCTCTTCGTAGTACAGCTCGTTGTGGCTGGTGTCTCTACGGCGGGCAGCAGCTGCAATCATCGCTCTGGACTGAGAGTGGGCGATTCCCGCTGCTGCGTTGTTCCCGGGACCTGCCGCGGTAAAATCAGATTAGACAGGAAGGGTTAAACGCATGTATGAGAGTCTTCACAGGTGGGAGCATCCATCGCAGGCTCAGAGGCGATGGTTAAGGAAGAAAGAAATCTTTGGTGATGACATAGAGTGCAAAGTGAGGGAACAAGCTGCTGTTAGAGTGAAGGGGGGAGATTATTAATGCACATAAACCCCAGTCCATTTCCTTTTATCACCTGCAACACGTAAAACCCCAGAAGCTGACAAGAAGAGACACAAAGTCAGAATTTTTTTATTGTTCCGAGCGATGTCATCAGTGGAAAATCCAAAACACATTCTTTCCCCCATGTACGGGCCATTGATATGCAAACACCGCCGTTATTCTGCCTTAAGGAGGTACGGGGAGTGCAATTAAATGAGGGTCTCGGGCAACTTCAAAAGTTTACATTTTTAGAATTAGAAATCGGAGGCGGCTGATGAACCCCGCCTGATGTTAATGCAGGTTAAAAGATGGCAGCGCTGGTGAATTATTAATGCGGGGCAGGGATCGAGCATGAACAGAATAATTCATGGACGGAGAGGAGGGAGATTACCCCCCTCCCAACTCTGGTCCTGGTATCACTGCACTGACATGAGGTTTACGGAAAACGTTACGCTAAATGTCAGGGGAAGGAAGGTACACTTGGAATTCGCCATGTGGTGCTTTCTGTACGGAAGATTGGTGATTCCCACCTGTACTATACACACGGTGCCATTGTGTGTAACTGTTTAGGTACCTGTGGACAAATGAAATGCTGTGTGGAAATGATACTAATCTCATTAACAGTAATGCCTAAAAAGAGCAAAAAAACTGCAATCAGTCAAGAAAGCGGGATGATGATCCAAAACACAGATCAGACTTTTAATGTAGTCTGAAAGAGGGACACCATGAGCCACTCACCACTCATGACTGTAACAGGACTGACTGTATTTCACTCTACGTCTTTGATTTGGTAGTTCAACCTTGAGCTGACTAAACACAGTTAAAATAGCTTGTTCCAGGAATCACAAAGATCACCCGAACCCATTTGGACGCAGTCTAATCGAGTATTACGGCTGTTTTGCGCTCAGGGCTTCACCAGTTTTTCATTAAGAAAAGATTATCGTCTGTCCCTGAGTCAGAATTATTTATTACAGTAGCGCTGTGGCCGCAGAAAGCAAGAAGTGGGAAGTAAAAGCTCAAGACAAGAGAGCGATGAGAGCGACGGAGGGGTCCCTGAGCAGCTGCTGCAGGAGGAAAATGAAGGAGGATGAGGCTCGAGAGAGAAATGAGAATACTGGTGTTGTAATAGCTATTGATTTATCAGCCATCTCCGTCAACACCTCCCACTAACATTTGAGAGGAGGAGGAAGAAAGGAGGGAAATAAATGGCAGGAAAAAAAAACACCAAACCGAGAGGTGGGAGTCGAGTTGGTGCACTTAAGTGAAGCTTGAGTACACTTAAGGGACTGCAATAATTTAATGGAGGGTTTGTGTTGCATTCTGCCAGCTGTGGTAAGGACAACGCTGAACTTTTTCATCAACCTGTGGCATGCAAAGAAAGAATAAGAGTGGAAGTGGGGTGGGGGGCTTTTACTTCAACTACATTGAAAGAATAGTTTTGTTAAAGCGAGCACCAGCAGGCTGTGAGGGTACTTTTGTTGGTAGCACTGTTGCATTTACTTACTGTCCAACAGGTAGGCTTTCAGTTTAGCTTTAAAGATGTCTTAACGGGTTAGTGTCAGTGTGAGGAAAAACACAGAGAGAAGAGCGAGTTTAAAACACTCCACCTGCTCCAGACACGCCAGAGGGCGTGTTGAGGGCAATACAGATAGCCACACTTATATTTTTTTGCATGTTATAACACATCAGCTACAAATCACCTGAGCTTTATACTACGCCGCTCAATTTTCTAATTATGTCAAGACTGCAGATCAATTTTCTTCCTTCCAGGCAGTTATATGTTTTAGTACATTCCAGCACAGCTAAGGGGACTCGACCTGCAGGGACTTGAAATGTCATTTGGAGCGAATTGGAAAAGCCGAACGACTGCTACATGAAAACGCAGTTTCTAACAGTTGAATCAAAAACAATGTGGCCTCTGTGCAAAGGTGTTAAAGATGTATTTATTCTGCCAGTTAAGTGGTCACATTACATTGAAATGAGGACAAAATATTGGCAGGTATTATATTAAATATAATTGGAGACAGCCATATTTAGTTAATGGCTGTAAACACAGCAGAATCATTTAGCCGAATTAACTGGAGCAATGTTCCAATGTTGGACATTTGCCGGGTTTCTCAGTCTGACTTTTGCTGCTCTGAGATTAAACAAAACAAGCCATATCTCACTATGTAGTGTGGGAAATTGTGATCAGACAATCAACATGACCCTGAAGACTTAATCACAATTGAGGCTGATTCTTTTTAAGGAAAACATTAGACAAACTTGCTGCTAAAGTTTTCAAATTAGAAGATTTGGAGAATGTTCTTGTCTTTTTTAGCCAAAAATGTTACGTTTAAATGTTAGACGCAAAAAAGGGCAATGTGTGAATATGAATCCGTGGAGTTTAAAGGCATTGTGGCAATTCAAATATCAAATTTAAGTTGTTAAAAAAGTGTCAATGGCAAAACTACAAATCTGAGAATGAGATAACTGATCTACATCATTTCAACTAAAAAGAACTGAGAAAGAGTTTTGGTCTCTAATCACTCATTTACTGAGTGTCACTGTTTCTTAAACGTGAGAATCTTATTTAAATCTTTAGATTTAAATTTAATACAATTTTATTTATACAGTGCCAAATCACAACAACATTTGCCTCAAGGTGCTTTGTATTGTAAGAAAGACCCTACAATAATACAGAGAAAAAAACAAGAATCATATGACCCCTTATGAGTAAGTGCTTTGGCAACTGGGAAGGAAAAACTCCCTTTTAACAGGAAGAAAGCTCCTCCAGAATAAGGCTCAGGGAGGAGTGGCCATCTGCTGTGACCGGTTGGGGTGAGAGAAGGAAGACAAGATGAAAGAGATTTGAAGTGTCGGTCAATATGAAAAGAGTGACTTATTCAGTATCTGTGAGCATTTTAAAGCCTGAACAATAATCAGTTTGTTGAACGGACAGTTGTAACACAGTAAAACACACAGTTTGCCCAAAGAGATTAGTGTAAGGCAGGAAAAGCAGACCTCTGATAATTCACCACCTCAGAGCACAAAGAACAACCAAAATCACTGACAGACAAGGCATGAGGCATCCCACTCACCCTCAGCAGGGGCTGCTGGGAACTCACCATCCACGTTGTACACCTTGAGGCCAGCCAGATGCTTGGCAGCGCGGGACTTGGAGGCGGAAAGCAGCGCTGGGTTATGAACCGGAAAGTCGCAGTAGTAGTGCTCTATGATGGCCAGAGCTGTCCGCTGAATACTGGAGAGGAAGAAATGGGAAAATCAAAGGGAAGTTTAAGCCACAGTAAATGTTTGAGTTTGGAATTCAGGTAGCTTTGTGCCCGTGTGAGAGCTTCAGCTCTGAGATCGGAGAGCAGGACGTGAGGAACATTAGCCACGGGACGTTTTTCACTTGTAACACCAAAGACTAGAAAATACCCGCAGTAATTCTACAAGGCTTCCTGCTGAATACAAACGCACAGCGAAAAGGTAGAAGGTAAAAGCAGGAGGAAGCACTAGCCAACAGACATTTCTGGCTTTCTTTGAAAACTTTCTATGGGTGAAGAAAAACCCTTCTAGTATTTCTTCAGAATAGCAAGTACCATCAACATAAAACAGGAAGAGAGAGAGAGAGAGCGAGGGGAAGGAAGTGATATGGAGCAAAGGTGGAACAGTGCAGCAACTGAATTGAAAAGATCTGACAGTAATACTTAATGACTAAGTGAAAATGATCCTTAAAGACACAAAAAACCCTTAGAGAACAAACTCTCAGCACATCTAGAAGATAATGCATAGTGTAGAGGTAGATCTGCTGTGCTTGGCGACATCTAAGTCAAGATAAAAACACAGAAAACAGAATCAGTGGCAAAAACATTTACAGATCTTCACCAGATGACCCACAATCCTCTGTAACTACATTAATGCATTAGTCAGAGCTGAAGACTGCGACAGAAAATCGGATTTCTGCTTCTCCTCGATGTCTCATTAATGCAATTTATTTTCACTGCTCATCCTGGTAAATGTGAGATTTGAAAAGGCAGGGTGATTTATAGCCTGGAGGAAAAGACAAATCATGAGGTGGAAAAAAAGGAGAGCTAGAGCTAGAAGAGACGTGGAGTGCTATTCACATTTATACCTTTATATAATCGTTCATGTCTTATTTATGTAGGATGTACATGGTGAGCAGCAGCAGGTGATAAATGAATGTCAAAAACATCACACGGGGGCCACTACGAGGTGCAGGGTGAAGGTTGCCTTACAGGCGTTTAAGAACCAACCAAGAAAAGGAAGTGATGTTTGAGGTTACAGGAGAAAGAAAGATGACAGCAGTCCCGAGCATGAAAGAAAAGCCAGTCAGAGGCTCAAAGTGAGCTCGAAGTCTCAGCTATATAACCCAAACCCTGATACTTTATACCACGGATCACTAAGCATGCCGGGTCTTGTCTTTTGTAACTCAACACTATAAAATCAGCTGTACACAGGTAAAGTATTTTCACATGATAGAGGTCATAAATCACCTGCTTGATAGTTCCTCTGTGCTTCCTCTTTCAAATAAAAAGGTAAATCACGCCAAAGTGACACACTTACTCCAGCAGCGACACTATGGCCCTACTTGCATTACCAGTACTTTGGGGCGGTCATGCTAATATTGACTGACTATAAATACTGACTCTCGTGTCATGGTTCAAAAATGTGATCGCAGATTGGAAAACGTTTGACAGTTTTATATTAAACATCATAGCTGCTCATCAGTAGTTTTACAGTTAGCATGTTCTCCCTGTGCCTCGAGGACTCCTTACAGTCCAAAGGCATGCTCACTAAGCTAACAAGTGGTTTTAAATTGGTGTAGGGGTCAACCCGAGTGTGAATGATTGTGAGTATAACCCTGTCATAGATGTTAATTAGTCTAAATGTTACATATGATAACTTTTAAGCATTAACTCACAGTTAGTCTTAACAACTGTACCAAAACTCTGTAGCAACACTATGAGCTCAGTTTCACACCCTGCATTTGGCTGAAAGGAGCACAGCAGATGCTGATTTTACAGCTCAACACTGAACTCTTTTCATTCATTGTGTGAGCTGTTCAGTCCACACGGACAGCTAACTTAATAAACCCAAACAACAACACGTGCTAGTCAACAGCATGCGCTTCCTATTATCCCAGAAGAGGATGGCAGCATGAATACAGACTCACTAATGAAAGCTCTTGCATACTTTTTCTGATCTTTAACATCCCTGCTTCTAAAGAAAACCTTACATTAAATAATGAGTCATGTGATATACTACAGACAGCTGGAAATCACCCAGGCAGCATTAAAAAGGCATTCATTGTTACTACTCTGCCATCTGATGACAGTCACATGTATGAGAGCTCACAGTAACATCATCAGAGGCTAGCAGAGTTATAAGAACTACTTTTCTGTGACAGAGGATGTTTCTTCATATTGATCGATAGGATTTGTTACACACTGAAGAGAAGTGAAGCGACTCTAAACACCACATTCACACTATGTCCTTTAACACGATGAAGATACAGATCTCAAGGCAGTGTTTTTTCTGGACTTTTTTTATTTGGGCTGCTTTCATTACCACTAATCTCATTGAGACTTTGAAAAACAACATGTTTATGTGAGCTAAGATGACAGCTAAAAGTTGTACAACATGCTCGAACAAGGAGGCTCTTCAAAATAAACAAGCATGTCTTGCCGATTTCCTAATCAAACAAGCTTAATGTTCTCTCAATTTACAGTAGGATTCATGCAGTTTCGGTCTGAGGTTTTCTTTAGTCCGGCTTCACGGCGTCGCAGTGATCGGCACTGTCGAATCGCAGCTGGGCAGTTATGGAATAAGATGGATGGACTCATTTGCCAGATCACTGAGAAATAATGGCATCAATATTGACTCTGTGATCATTCTCAGAGATTAGCACCCTGTTGTATCCACTTCAATAACTTGGAAGTGAGAGAGCACTTTGTTCTTGATTTCTGTTTGCATGTTTCTGTCCCTAAGAAGCAGAGCGTTACCTAAAAGCCCTCAAGACCAGAAACACAACAAATGAACACAGAGTTCTGTATCTAGTTATACAATCAGCTGTTAGGGTCTCACGCTGTTTACTGATATTTCGAAAACAAAGTGTACACACGCATTTAGACAAAATCAGAAGATTTTAACAGATAATCTCTAATAGGATCTCCAGCTGCAGAAAAACAAATAAATCACAGGGCGTTGATTATTTTAGCAAGAGTGGAGTCAGTGCTCATTTTCACCAAAGAGGGAGCAGGGAGTGTGATAACACCCAGACAGCCCTGTGTTGCATTAAGCATTCAGAGCCACACTAGACAGCGCCATTGTTTAGCTGTAACTTACGTAAATACTGAGTCAGTCCCTGCCTCTTCCCAAGTTCAATCAATTATTAAGCCGAGCAAACATGACACAAAGCAATTCAAGCCGAGGAGCTCAACAGGCCCCACAGAGCAAGGAGAAAGAACCTTGTCTTAAAACTCTGCAGTTCAATCATAAACCAGAACCTCTGAGAGCCAGGTGATTGATCACTGTTCTGATGCACAGGAATGCCCGGTTAGGGAATGTAAAGCAGGAAGTCCCCCCAACTGTGAATGTGTTTAAACCACACCTCTCTTAACAACTTAGTAAGGAATGCACTCTGTATTCGACTTGTCCAGTCAAACAACAAAGCCAAAAAAAAACAGCTCCTCTGGTCCTCAGATTGGCATCAAAGGCAGACAGAAACAAGCCATCGGGCCCGAGGGCCCAGGATAGGGTCCTCATTATGATAAGGCTGAGGATGGATGCCAGAAAAGCAGGAATGTGAGCAGCACTGGCCACCGCCTGTTAATAGAGAACATACACGAGAGGTTGGCTGGGAAAACATAACACCCACTTCTGTGTCTGGGCTCCTCTGTATGATACGCTGCTCGTGTTTGAGGCAATGTGTGCACAAATCTGTCATTTGCATGTATATGGTGCAATTATCCATGCACACACACAGGCTAGCCTCCGTTTGTGTGTCAGGCTGACCAGATGCCGGGCAGCAGTCTGTAGGGAGCACTAATTAGCTGTGTGTTTACAGTCACAGACGGACAACAGAGCGAGGCTGGGCCTGCTGCCGGCCGTGCAGGCATGAATGGCACGGCTTACAAAGGACAACACCCCCAAGGCAACCGGCAAACACACTGCTCGGACCAATAAACGCTTTAACTCTTCTGACCTGTTCTTACTGACGCTTAGCAATTGTATTACCCCCCCCCACACACAGAATTTTAGCGCACTGATTACTTAAAAAAAAAACAGGATTAGTGCTAGGACCAATTTTATTTACATTATACATGCTTTCCTTAGGTAGTATCAGTTTAAGGCATAGCATACATTCTCGTTGATATGCAGACGACACACAGTTCTATCAATGAAGAACAGCAACAATTGGTTAAACTGCAATAATGTCTTAAAGGCATAAAGACCTGGATGACCTCTAATTTCTGTTTTTTAATTCAGGTAAAACATGATGTTAATGTACGCAGTTAATGTTAGAAACATAGTGTCAAGAACATTCACTACCTGTCTAAAGTTTCGGCACACTTTCTTATTTAATGGTTTTTCTTTATTTTTACTACTTTTTACTTTCTACACTGTAGATAAAATCTGAAGACACCAAATATATGAAGCAAGACATATGGAATTATGTAGCAAAAAACTGTTGGCCTTCTCTCAACGAGCTTCATAATGAAATGGTTTTCACCTCACAGGTGGGCCATTGGTGGAATTTCTTGCCTTCTTAATGGGGTTGGGACAATCAGTTGTGTTGTGCAGGACTTCTGACAGCCCTGTTTGAATTAGTTAGAATTCTTTATATGAACGAATGTTCTCTACATGCATGGTTCCCACCATGAAGCATGGAGGCGAAGATGTGTGATGTTATGGGGGTGCTTTGCTGTTGGGGATTTATTAAAAACTGAAGGCACACTGAATCAGCATGGCTATCACAGCATCCTGCAGCGACATGCCATCCCATCCGGCTTGGGTTTATTTGGACCATCATTTATTCTTCATCAGGACAACAACCCCAAACACATCTGTGGCTGTGTCGGGGGCATTTGACCAAGGAGGAGAGAATGATGGGAGTGCCACAGTCACCTGGCCTAAACCCAGTTTGGACGGTTTGGGATAAGATGGATCGCAGAGTGAAGGCAAAAGGGCCAACAAATGCTCGGCATCTCCGGGAACTCCTTCAAAACTGTTGGAAAACCATTTCAGATGATGACCTCATGAAACTAATGGAGAGTACGCCAAGAGTGTGCAAAGCAGTATTCAAAGCAAAGGGGGGCTACTTTGAAGAATCTAAAACATAAAACATGTGTTGGGTTATTGCACACTTTTTTTCTTTAATACATAATACCTTATGTGTTCATTCATAGTGTTGGTGCCTTCAGAGAGAATTTACATTGTAAACAGTCATGAAAATAAAGAGAAACCATTAAATGAGAGGGTGTGTCCATACTTTTTAATTGTAGTGTACATACCATGGATGGCATTACTATGGAAGAGGATTAGGGCCACTGGAAAAAAAAAAGAATTCTGGAGTTAAAGTCGGAAATCTGAGATTAAAGTCAGAATTATTATTATTATTTTTTTCAGTGGCTCTAATCCTCTTCCATACATTACACTGTGAGGAATCTTGGAGTGATTTTTGACCAAGATGCATCCTCAAATGTGCATAATAAACAAATACCTAGGTGTATACTAAATATGTATATACTTATTGTATCTTTTGTCTTGTCTCTGTCGCTTCATCCCTTATTAGTTGTGGCAGTCAGCTGTCCCTCCCTGAGCCTGACTTTGTCTGAGGTTTCTTCCTGTTAAAAGGGAGTTTTTCCTCCCCACTGTCACCAAGTGCTTGCTCATAGGTGGTCATCTGATTGTTCTCTGTATTATTGTGGTGTCTTTACCTTACATTATAAAACAGCTTGAGGCAACTGTTGTTGTGGTTTAGCCCTACATAAACAAGTGAAATGAAATTAAACTGAACTGCTGTTAGTGATGACAGACTACTTGATTCAAAGTGTAACTCTATTGCCACAGGGTGCCAGCAGCAGCATTTCAGTGCAACAGTTGTAACACAGCAGCATAAATCATATATGGACACAAAAGTAACCTAGGTAGTGTTTTCCTGGGAAATTTAAGAAAAATGTCTGTTTAATGCTTTAGGTAAAAATAACTAATTAAGCGGAACTGTTTACACATTCACCTAACAAGCCAAAGGCCCCTGATTTGAGACTCTTATCCTAAATGGCCTTCTCTGTTATAAAAACTGATGTTATCACTTACAGTCCAATTTCTTTGTAGTGAGTTTCTAATCTTGGGCTCCTTGTTCTCCTGCTATTGTATTACTTTCGTCTAGTCTGTTATTCTTCAAACTGCACAATCCTAGTTGTTCAGAATCATTCAGATTTACTTCCATGTGCACTGTCATAAGAACAAAATAGGCTAGTGCACACAATTCATAAAACTGGTGCTAACTTTGCTTACATAATTTTTTTTTTTTGCATGGGATAATAAGATTTCAATGTGCATATAGTAAAAATATAGTAAATGAGGGCCATTGTGTCATTGAGGCTGACATGGTGCTCTTACCCTCAGACCAGGCCTGTCTCGTTGTGGTGAGTATTTGAGAATATAAATTCATGGCGTTGCAAAATTATTGATATTGCAATATGACATAAATATTTATATGGGTATTATCACAGAAAATATGACATGACATGGCATGACATAATCCCACCTCTAAGTCAGAGGCCATGGATGGAGTGCTCATTCTATTTTTGACAGACAGATTGTGCAGTGATGTGGATGCTGTACCAGTCTGTTGTTGCGAAAAGAGAGCAGAGTATGAAAGTGAAGTTTTCAGTTTTAGTCTACCCTCATCTATGACCATGAGCTGTGGGGAGTGAATGAGATCGAGGACATAAGTGACAGAAATGAGCTTCCTCTAAAAGGTGGCAGGGGCTCACCCTTAGAAATAGGGTGAGAAGATAGGTCACTCGGGAGCAGCTCG
This sequence comes from Hemichromis elongatus, assembly GCA_015108515.1. Taxonomy (NCBI): domain Eukaryota; kingdom Metazoa; phylum Chordata; class Actinopteri; order Cichliformes; family Cichlidae; genus Hemichromis; species Hemichromis elongatus. The sequence goes on from VUQR01024780.1 coordinate 39,504, forward strand.
GGGTAGAGCTGCTACTCCTCCACATCAACATTAGCCAGTTGAGGTAGTGTGGGCATCTGATTAGGATGCCTCCTGAGTGAGGCGATTTGGATATGTCCAACTGGATGGAGGCCCCGGGGCAGACTCACGGTACGTGGGAGATTATGTCTTTTGGCTGGCCTGGAAATACCTTGGTGTTCCCCCAGATCAGCTGGAAGAGGTGTCTTTGGAAAGGGAGTCCTGTGGGGGATATCATGCATGTTTCCTGTGCCTAATATTGGAACAATGGCACCAATGCCAGTTTATCGGCACCATTGCTCCAAAATGGTGCTGATAAACACCTGGCATAAATAACCCTTTAAACACATACAGTAACAATAAATCATAGCAAAATTAATAATTCCAAAATAAAAGACATGAAGTAGTTTTGGTGGTGGAGTTGACAAGAGGCGTAAAAGGGTAAAATAAAACAGCAGAGTAACAACTGCAACGGCTGCACTGGATGCCTGTATGAATATTATCAGATGTTATTTAGTGGCTATTGGTGAGTTAGCCAGATAAACAACAAGACTGACTGCACATTCATGTATGGACTGACTGCATTTATTTCTGTATCAGTGAGCATTTTGAAAGAATCCATTTTTAAATATTTTGAGGCTGAATATGCAAATAGTAGTCCATGGGAAAAAATGCAGGAAGACATAAACCTTAAAATGTAAGCGCAGATACGGTACACAGATAGTGTTTCACCTATCCGGTCATAAAAAAGCTCCATCCATAAATCCGTCAGGTTTTATTAGATACCCAAAAGCAAAGGGTATGTCAGACTAAGGCTGTGTATTGATAGCAGAGAGCAATGGGGGAGCTGCTGTGTTTGATGAAAATGGGCTCTTCCTGTTTTTACTCAGAGACGATAAAGTCATAAAAAGGTTGGTCTTGTCGGTTCTTTCCTACACACATGCAAACACACACACACCTTCTCTTTCTTTTTTTCCCACACATTCTACAATTCGTCAACACTACCTTTCCATTAACTATTAATCCCTTGTTCTCTATTCTCCCTTTCGCTCCTTCCTTTAGATTTTTCCTTGTTCCAGTCTCCCGGGTCTTTCCTATGTACTCCGCCCTCTGTCTGCAGCTCTTTTCTGAGGAGTTTCCTCTCTAAAGTCTTCCCCACCCTCTCCTTTATTTTTCCTTCTGGCATGGTTTTCTCTCCCCACCAGCCACTTTGTCTTTGCGCCTTTTTTATATCTACATTTCTTTCAGCTCTGCCTTAATAATCATTTCTACTATCTACGTGTTAACGACTCCTTAATATTCATATTGTTCTCTTTCTTAACTTTCCTGTGACTTTCCTACATGAATTTCTTCCTCCTGTCTCTGTGCAAGTAAGCAGCTATTAGCCTCTTATTTTCCCACCTCTCTAACTTGAGTTGCCCCACTTTCTGTCCTTCCCTCTGCCTTCATCTCGCCCACACGGACGTCTTCTGTTTTCCCTGAATTCATCTCCCCTTGATCTCTTTCTCTATCTCCTGGTTGCTAACTCAGTGCCACTAAGTCTTCCAAAGTTGTGGACTTTTTAGTTCCCATCAGCAACAGCAAACTATTTTAAAGCTCACTGAGCTAAATTTAGAATTAAATACGCAACTGCTTGTCTTTCCAGTCCAAATGACATGGAAGCTACGATTGCAAAGAGTTTCACATCTCATTTTAACCCTCTGAGAAAATGTGGGCCAGGAAAATGAAACCAAAAGGCAAATGGCAAAAACTGAAATTCCCCCCATGGCCACTAGAGGCAAGGCTGACTCACAAAAACGTGGATGTGTGATGTGTGCATCAAATACTCCCTCATGTTCAGACTGTTAATCTTTTACCCTTGGACTAAAGCCAAAAAAACTCTTACAAATGTATCCAAAGACAGAAAATAAGAGACTTATATCAAATCTGTAAAATATTCAAATTCAAAAAATATTAATACAACTAAATAAATATGTGCACTGTTTAAAAAGGCTGAAAGCTGACTAAGAACAAACCTCACTTGATAATATTAGGAAATACAAGACAAGACCTCACTAAAGGAAGAAATTATCTACATTTAATGGAGTCACTCTGTGCTCCTTACCTGAGCTGTCCCAGGTTGTAGTGCCTCGTCTCGCCATCTGTGGAGCGTGTGACGCACACGGAGTAGCACGGCTGAAGCTGCCGCAGTTCCAGCAGGACGATGGCCAGGTAGTGGATGAAGAGGAGAGCGTCCACAAGCGACACGGCGTATTGCACGATACCCTGGTAGTTCTCGTCCTATCAACAGTTAGGATTTTTGGGCATTGTTTGTGACTGATTTACTCAAAATATGTACAGTAAACACAAATCTAATAAAGTATCTGCACAGTAAATATGTCCCAACACGGTTCCTAGCAAAGAATATGCCTAAAATAGCCTTCCATGGATAAACACATGTGAGACTAGATGTAGAGCATATAAATATTTAGCAACGTTTCAAAGGACGGCGTTTCAGCCCCTCTCAGTGTGTATTCCTACAAGGATTCTCAATGAGGGACTTACAAGGATTTTAAATTATGGCTCACAGAGTAAACACACAGCACTGGGAAATCAAATATCTGTGTTTTAGCTGTTTGTGGTTTTGTTGAGCTTCTGATTGCATTAAAATAAATATGACTGCAGTAACTCATGCTATTGAAACCTTTGTTTCTGTGCGTATGTGTGTGTAGTACGCGTTGAATTTTCATTCACACCTGCAGTCGCAATGAATACATTTCATGACTCTTATCCCCTCTCTCAGCTCACCTGTGAGTCGAGTATCCTGACTCCATAGAAGAGCCAATAGGAGATCACAAAGAGCAGAACCAGTACAGCAAGTAGCGCCCGGAATACATACACCCTTGGGAGCCCTGCCCGTGCTGGCCTGAAGAAGAGCGCCCAGACAGCCAGCAGCAGTATGAGCAGTTTGAAGGCCACAGAGATGAAGAGGCCCTCGCAGGCCGTCCCGCAGCTCTGCAGCTTGTCTGGCCAGAGGATATGGGGTAGCACCAGAAAGGCCAGCGGCGTGAGGAACACCAGCAGGCCTAAGATTATTGCCAGGGTCCGGGTGAAGTAACGGCGGCAGTCGAGCCCCACGCTGTCCTCCAGGTCCTTTGTGATGCGAACGATGTCCTCCTGAGAGAGGCTGTGTTCTGAGGTGCCCGTGACGGCTGTGGTGGTCTCGCCCCAGTTGTCATCCTGTGAAAATAGGGAGGAAACCAAAAGAGGATTTCAGACAACTGGTCCATCCCAGTTCCCTTATTTTATCATCAATCACATTTTGATCTTCAGTGGACCTCAAATTCAATCCGGTCAGCTGTCATAAAGGACATTCCAGGGTCCTATTTCAGTTCATCGCCCGCAGGAGCAGGAACCCCTGAGGGGGCTTCTGACAGACAGATATGCCATATTATTGGAAATAATCACTGTAGGGATATAACAGTGTAATAAATACAAACTTTTATATGCTCCAGATTCATGTGAACAGCAGTGGACATTATAGAACAATATTCATGATTTGTTGAAAAGATCTTTTACAGCTTCTGTAAATCACACACTCTGGTTCTAATACTACAGTCTCTGGCCTGAAACTCTAAACACACATTTGCTGCAGCTGAAGAATTGTTTCAAATACAATTGTCAAAGATCATTCAAAAAAGTGCATTAAATCTGGGGCTCTCCACCATTTGACCTTAGAACTGAAGAAGCTTCTTGGATGAGAGGTGAAACGTCTTCAAGCAACCTAAAGAAGTCCAGACGCTTTTCTTTCCAAGTGCCTTAGACTACGATGACCCGGATGACTGAGAACCTTCACAGAAATAAGATCTAGTAAACACTGGATGGTACTTGGCCTCTGAAGCCATTCCTATTCCCATTATTTATTATTTAATGAAAAAAGGGATAGATTGATGGATGGTTTTGCCTTGTGTTTGAGCCACTTCCCTTTAGCCTAACATACACTTGTAGATGGGTATAACCTGTTATTGCATTCTAAAATGGTTTTCCACCTTTGACTGAAGTATCACCTGAAAGGAAAGAGAGACTTTTTCCAAACATGTGCGAAAGAAAGGACTAAAAATGGGAAGTGGAAAAAGCAAACAGAACAAGCTGCCAACTGGGCTACACGCTGACGTCTGGGCTGGACTGCATCCGCAGATAATGATGGTCAGCGGTGTCGGAGCAGAGCTGCTAGAATAACAAAGATAAGATCTCTTTACGCTGTAGTCATAACAGGCCTCTAACGTGACCCTGTGAGCCACTGAGTTCTGTCTCTGAAAGCAAAAAAGGGTAGATGATAAACTGATATCAGCTATAAGAAAATTAAATAACAGATTTAGACACCAATCAGCCAGAAATGCTCTACCTAATATGCAATATAATGCATATTTTAAGGTTAATATCCCTAACATGTGCCTGAGACTAGTAGAGATGGGGGAAACACATTATGAACGATTCTACTGAGGAGGTTGAAAGGATGATGATGATGAACGTGAACAGAAAGTATCCCCCTGGCCTCAGGGTGAAAACAGCAGAGATGAAGGCGAACAACGGCAGGACCCAGGTACAGTGCTGAGGCTGCCTTTGCTAACACAAAGGAGTTAATCTGCAAAGTCAAATATTAATAAGAGAACTCCACTACAACACCAAGTCTACACCCACATACAAGCTAAGACGATGATATATATAATACTTTAACCAGCTTGGGCAGGATTATCATGAGAACTTTCTTAAGATCACCAAACAAGCCTGATATTTTATTCTAGCCGAAGGTATTCACACGTCTGCCTTCACACGCATATGAACTTGAGCATCGTCCCATTTTTAATCCGTGTCTTTATGGACCTTGTTTTATGCATGTCGGAACAGAGTTAGGAGCACGAAAGCATGAAATTGTCCAAAATGTCTTTGTATGCTGACGCATTAAGAGGTCCTTTCATTTGAACTAAAGGGCCAAGCCCAACTCCTGACAGACAACCCCACAGCATCAACAAAGCTTTAAAATGATGTATGAGGTATATTTTTAGTAGCACCAACACTCACAGGGGACGACCCAGGCACCTGTTTTTACTGGTCTTTCTGAAGAGGTTCAATACTGAAAGCAGTCTCAAGTTGGTTTGACGTTTAGATCTGATACTGCGACATGCTCTAATCGTAAAAATTGACTCATATGATGCACTGATTGTTTCTTCTTCAGTCACCTTTCTCACTCACTTTGTGTTAATAGACCTCTCTGCACTGAATCATACTTGTTATTAATCTCTGTCTCTCTTCCACAGCATGTCTTTTATCCTGTCTTCCTTCTCTCACCCCAACTGGTTGTGGCACTCCCTCCCTGAGCCTGGTTCTGCTGGAGGTTTCTTCCTGTTAAAAGGGAGTTTTTCCTTCCCACTGTCGCCAATGTACTTGTTCATAGGGGGTCATATGACTTTGGGTTTTTCTCTGCATGTATTATTGTAGGGTCTATCACAACAGTTGTGATTTGGCGCTGTATAAATAAATGGAATTGAATATGATAAGCAACTAAATGTAAGACTTGTGGATGTGTGTAACCTGACAGTGGATGTATTTTTCTATCTAACAAAGTGGAAGTAGTAGTGTTCTGCAGTTTTCTCCCAAAAACTGCAGAACACTACTACTGAAACAACTGTTTACTATAGCAGGCACAGATGAACTCTGTACATCAATTTAGCTGATTAAACCTGAGAGTTAAAGGAGATTAACAGACTATAGCAAAGCACAAAGCAAACACACAACCATTAATAAAACAAGCTTTAGTCCACTTCAACAGGAGTGTAGACTGTTTGTGGAACAGTTGCAGCCACTTCATTAATAATGACAGAGGCAGACTGGAGAGTCCTCAGCTTCTCCACGGAGACGTATGCCACAGGTCTTTAATTCACATGAAGCAATTATACCCAGCTGAGATCTAAAGTTAGCTAAAGTCATTATTTTGTCTTTGCACTTGCAGATATCAGCAGAGACTGACAAGCGGTGTACCTGGACAGGGGCTTTACATCACACGTCATCAGTATTTCCCTTAAATTAGTCTACTCTTACACCCATTGTTAAACTGCTGCCGCTCAGATTAAGACAAATGTACAGCAGCACGGGAGATAAGTGAGGGCTGCCTTTAATTTTTTTTCAGTATTTAAATAAGAAAACCTACAACAGCTGACCTTCTGACCCATGTCAAGTGGATTACAGAGCATCTTATTCTTGTCTGGTCGCTCTCTAAGCCAAGCCAAGCCCAGCATGCTGCATGCATGTTTGTGAGGAAGTGAATCGATACGCATTAGCTGTAAGGAAGAGTGCTTCTCTAACCACAGCGTACTTCGACAACACCCAGGGGGAAACATGAATCACAGCTTCTCATGCCTCATGGCTGCTGTACACTCATCACTCGTTGCCCTTGCCTCGAGCCCCTGAATCTCACACCGCATAAATGACTCCATCAAGGACTCTATCATCACATACCCCCAAAACAGAAAAGCAAAAACAGATGTCCACTGACGTGTTTCCACTTTTCTTCTTACAGAAAAAATCTGCAAAATTTAAAACAAAGCAAAACTGGCGACATTCCCCTCAGTTGGCTCACTGCTCCTAAAATTTGGAGCTGGATTTTTGTTGGATGCCTCTTACTATACCTGGGCTTTCCCTCTTCCAGTGGGACTAAAAATAGACATCAGTGACCCACATTTCATCATGGGATTAACCAATCACCACAGACTGATCTGGTTCAGTACCAGCAGCCTCGCAGGAGGCACAGACCCATTCATCATATGAAAATAGGTGAAACAGAGAGGAACTGTGAGAAGAGAGAGGGAACAAAGAGGCAGGAAGAAAAGGGCAGGAGCATGACAGAAATGTTCAACAATAGGAAAGCCAATTAAACGAGGAAAGGGACTGATCCAGAGGGGCAGCCAAAGTCAGGCCAGTTCAAGGTCCAGACGGAGAGACCAACAATTCTTCCACTCGTGACTACGTACACACACAGCAGCTGAACACTTGTCAGGTCTGCTCTTGTCCTGCATCTGCAGTGATTTGTTGGATGCAGAATGGGTGACGAACAATGACGAAAATATCTGAAATGACGTGTCCTCACATACAAGCGAGCAGAGGAAAAGATGCCAGGGAATAATTCCAGGCTGCAACTTTACAAATATAATATAAACCACACATTCCTGAAATGTCAGTTTTTCAACTGTGCAGCCAAACAGAAACAACATTTAACTTAATGATAAGAAGCACGTGGTAGAATTTTAAACCCTGACTGTGAGATTTTAAAATACGCTAGAAAAAGAGAAGAAAGGGCAATTTTATTTCCAGCCAATCAAAACTTTGTATTTTCCACCAATAGACCTATATGGAGAGGCTGCTCAAGTGTATTTTGTCACTTATTTAATTATTATTTTTTGTTTATATGTGGCTACTGCCCTTGCTCAATCCACCCAACTCCAAATGTACCACTTATCAGGATCTAGGAGACAAGCTAAGGTGTGCAGACCACACTCTTCCCAGCCACCACCTCCAACTATTCCAGTAGGATACCGAAGCTTTTATAGGCTGGCACAGAAACTGATTCTCTTCGATGTGTCTTGGGTTTTTTCGTCACAGAACACAACCCACAGTTAAGATGAGAAAGTAGACGTCTTGTCCTTCATGCTCAGCTCTAATGACCACAACTAATCGGAGCAGTGCACTGCAATTAATCTCCCACTTCTTCCACTCTTCCCCTGCTTGACCCCGATACTTTAACTCACCAACTTCAGGCAGCATCTCACTCCTAACCCAAAGTCAGCAATCTGCCCTTCGTCAGCCAAGACCCTTTGTCTGTGGTACTGATTGTTTACACTGCAAAAATGTTTCAGTGATCAAAAACAAAATTGTGACACAGACGTCAAACATTTACATTCTCTCTGTCACGACAATGAGACAAAGCCCCAGAATGAGATGTAGTGATAACTAAGTACCAAAAACAAAGGTACTTCAGTAACCTCCAACAACGCACAAATCTTTAGAAGCATTCAGCCAGCAAACCATGGAGTGGAGAAATCACAATCAGCTGAGTAGACACACTATGGAAAGCGCGGCAGGTGCAGCAGGTGTAGATTTTACATTCATTCATTTCTTTGAAAAGAGAAATTTATCGGTGAGGCGGCAAACTAAGCATTGCAACACGATACCGTATCTGCTGAGCTTTAAACACTTCCAGAGAGGCTGATGTGAGCTGCACACGGGCCCTTGTTTGGATGCATCGTATTGCATTACTGAACTGCTTTGCTCAAAAGGCCTCTGGGGTGGTTTTGATGTGAAATTGTGTGACAGTTCCAGCTGTTTTTGCCAAAGTAGGGGCCCTGGGTGAGACAGCAACCCATTTCTGCTGTATAAGTGGGAGAAACGGCACATTTTGCACCTGCAGAAATTCTTTACAAGTGAAATAACTGCTATAAACTCAGCCTGCCAGCTCACTAATAACCTAAACCCTGAGCCGCCTTCCCTTTTTCGCTGATAAACACAAGTAGTTAAGAAATGATTAGAGTAATAACAGAGCAAAGCCGACTCAGAAAGCTCCGTGTGTGTTCGACACAGGTCTATATATATGTTTATATATAGTGTGCCAGCATGCCGTGCCAGCCAGGACACTTTTACAAAGCTTTCACTTGAGTATTTTCTGCCCTCTAGGTACACCAGAGTATAAATAACAACTATTGTTTCTCACAGTAAATCAAATGTTCACTAAAAGCCTGTTTTCTGTTCAGCTCTAAGTGGGCAACAAACAAAGCCCCTCACTCAGGGCAGGAACAAGTGCACTCTACTTACTCCTGGGAGGCAAGGTGTGTGTGTGTGTGTGTCTGTGTGTGTGTAAAATATAGCAACAAGCTGCCCTAAAGAGCTCTTCACAGCAATTTAAAACATCCTTTGTTTAAAGTGCGGACAGCGTGTGCGGCTGCCAACAACTTGTCTGGACAAGGAAGCAAAGCACTTAAAAAAGTTTCTTTGACTAATTCACGGGATAGAGGAGGGAGTGTTAGACAATGGGAGACTGACAGCTGAGCGGTACTTGAAAAAGAACCAAACTGCTGTATGATTAACAGGATTATACACAAAAATGTCAGGTAAACATGAGGGGGTAGTTGTAGAGTGGATGCAGTCCTATCCCCGCCACAAAAGCCACAGCGTCAGTCATTTAGCTTAAGATCAAGATTCAAGTACATCCCAGCCACAAATAAGTCTTTTAACAACTACATGCTTGTCTGCATGACAAAGGTTAACAATTTCAACTGTTTTCAACAAGAAAGCTCTAAGGCTACGTTCACACTGCAGGTCTTAATGCTCAATTTTTTTTTATTATTATTTTTTTTTCGTGTGGTTGTTCACACTACAAATAAGATGTGACAGCAAACACGCTCTAGTGTGAACGTTCACGGCCCTCAAAGCGGCCCGCATGCGCAAAAGAAGACGTTACACACAACGCGCTCTGTTTTAGAGATGGACCGATCCGATATTACGTATCGGTCCCATACTGACCTAAATTACTGGATCGCATATTGGAGAGAAATAAAAAATGTAATCCGATCCGAAGTATCACAAAATCACTTCACAAAACGCGGTACATGGCGTAACCCAGATCAGCGCATCGGAGCAGTATGCGTCACGTGATAGAGCGGCTGTTGTCTCCTAGACCCGTCAGCGGTCTGGTTTAGCATTTGGAGCCTCGCTACGTGCTTCCAAACCGCTGCATTTCACCTCCGGGAAAACTAACACAGAGAAGTAAAGCAAGTGTGTAAGTTCTTGTCTGTATGTTTTTATAGTATTTCCACGTTAAGCTTAACAACCGCTATATAGAGCCACAGCTGGACCGGCCGTCGGAGCTCCATACTGAAAAAGAAGCGATTTGTCCCACACTTAAGCTAGAATGAAAAAAGACACAAAGCTGGAGTTATTCTGTGTCTTCATGCTGTACAACTGTCACTTCTTCCCTCATTCTACCCCCTCCCTCTCCTGTTTCTAATTCAATCATGAAACTGATCAGTGATCAGCTGATCGGCTTTTCTGTCGCTAGTCACGTCTCTCTTGTT